>VZUI01059351.1:0-14723 GCA_013401135.1 Cettia cetti
CCTTTTTTTTTTTTTTTTTTTTTTTTTTTTTAGGCAGATTTTTCAGATTGCAGCTTTTCATTCCTGCAGCCTTTACCATGAAAGTTTTTTCATTAAATACTAAAGTGTTGGAAGATCCCCTGAATCAGAGGACATGGATTACTGTGATGGTGTGTGTCTTTTGTCACTTGAACAGAAACAGGCAGATGAACCAGCAATTGAATTCTGGTGATCTTTCACTGGAATAAGTATTGTTTCTCATTAACTTGCAGCAATGGTACAGTCTGAACAGGAGAGAAAGCAGTGGAATCAAAATAACGATGAAAAAAAGCCATTTTCATTTTAATTGATGAAGCAATACCGAGAGATATGCATCCCAAATGTCCATCACCCTCCCTCACTGACTTCAGTTGGAAAAAATCTCCTTTTTTTTAATGTAAAACATTTTCTCACACAGTGATATTGCAGCACAGGGAAATTCCCCATGCATTCCCTGTACAGAAGAGAAGCTGCAGCACTGGGTTGCAGATGAGAGTGCTTGGGTTAAACCTCCTTGGGTGAGGCACATTTCCAATCCTGCAGCCCACTGCCAAGATCCTTGCCTTCCCACTGCAGCTGGAAGTGGTGCTCCTCATCACAGAACTGATGTAGATAAGATCCTCTGTGTTTTGTTGCATCCTGTGACTTGGACTGATGTAACAATGAATTAAGTTCAAATCTGGGATTTTAGATTAGTTTGTTGTACTCCACTTCTAACTGTATCCTGCCCAAGAATGAGCAGTGTTGGACTGCACCATAATATTTTTGCCTTGCTGCTCAAAATTAAAATTTTCAGTCTACAAAATGTACAAATTTGGATGAGAAAGCTCAGCCCAGAAGGAAGTGTACCAGCAAATTATCTCCCTCTCTCCCACATCTGTGTCATCACTATTATCTCATTTGCCCTGGAACAGTAAGAAATGTAGAGGAATCCAGTTATCTCACTTTATTTCCCTTGGTGCATGCCACAGAACATCTCGTGACCTATCAAGAGTCTCAAAGCAATGTGGGGAGTTCGTAAACAGCCAGTTTACTTACAAGTGGTTGCAACTTCTGTAGTCACATTGAACTAGGCTTTTTTTTTTTTTTTTTTTTTTTTTTTTTTTTTCCCTCTAAAAGTCCTGATGATACAGAATCATGAGCTTTTCAGGGTGGCACAGGTTATCATATGACAGCTTAGGCAGCAAAGCCAAGGGCCGCTGTTACATGCACTGGCACCTGTGAGTCTGGGTCATGGACACAAATATTATCACACTGGGGCTATCTACAACCCTGTGATTAAAAAAGTGTTCCCCTCCAAAAAAACCTTTGGGATTCCTAAGGTTTAGCTGAGGGAAAAATTTTGAGTCTCCTAGGCTGCTCTACTTACCTCTTATAATCTCTTGTACTTGGAGCCCTATGGAATTTTGGGCAATAGTGTTTTCTGTGTGGGAAGTAGGAAGGGACAGACCTCTTCTGAGGGAATATCAGACAGCCATCCTTTGCCACCCACCTGCTCACAGCCAGCCAATGCTTAGAGGGCAGTCAGATGAGTGGAGGGAAGAAGAGAGCCTTGGATGCCTCTCCTGACCACTCTTGGGTGGCTGAGCCAAACTCTCTGCTGTGAGCCAAGCCTGCACACACCGTCCCCAGTCAGCCCTCAGATGCTCATTGAAGATCTTTATAGCTTCTTTATACCTCTTTCCCAACTCAGAATCATTGTGCAGTCACTTGGTGCAGGTAAGTTACATCAGATATGGGAGTGCTCACATTAAAGCATCTTTGAGACTCTCAGCTCTCATGTGAACAGCTGTGACAGTAAGAGCCCCAACACGAGGAGGACAATAACAACTCCAGTGTGCAAGGATGAAGTCCAGCTGGCAGCTGAGGTTCACTCCTCCAGCCAAGGCAGTACAAAGGTGCCCTGTGTGAGTCACAGCAGGATGATGTTGTACGGCAGCAATTAATTTGTTTCTAAGGCAAACGAGCCTAAATGGTAAAGGCTTCTGCGAATGGAATTTACTGTTCCAATGTAAATAAGGAACTGGCAAACAATAACCACTCCAGCCTGAAAGCCCAGCCAGCAATTGGTTGACATTTGGGCTGCAGAGAATCTGCAGATTCCCCACGAGTTGGAGAGGAGCTGTGTTTTGCAGCAACAATTGATTTATTACTGTGACAACGAGTAGAAATAGAAGGACCTTCTGGCAGACAAGGGTGTGATTTGTTCCTCTGTCAAACAAGCAAGTGGTGTCCAGCTGGCCAGTGGCCATTGGCAAGCAAAAGCCCAGGGCAGGATGCTGGTTTTATCTCCTCTCGAGTTTTGCCCGCTAAACAGTGATGGAATTAGGGTGTCTTTTTGTTTTTATATTGTACAAAAAACAGACTTGTAATTAGTAATGTTTCTACAGAGTAAGTAAGGGGGAGGCAAAGGTCAGGCTGTCTTCTAGATATTTCACTTCTCAAGCAGTAGGATGACACTTTATCTGTTATTCATGAGCAGAAAATAATTCTCATTTGTATTGCAGCAGCCCCTGTAAGGACCAATCAAGGTCCCATTGTGCTGATGCCTGATTGGTGGCTGTGAGCTGAAAATTGCTGGTGCCTGCTTGGATGCAGTTCAGAAAAATCCTTTTTTTTTGCCATGTAAGGTTTAGCACAAGCACATTCTGATCAGCAAAGCATGTAAGTGCACGTTTAAAGCAATCTCTTTCCAGCTAAATGCTTCAGTGTTTCAGTCCTCTCAAAGAGTGGGGAATTTAAACGTGTGCAGAAATGTTCAGCTAGGGCTGAGCACTCAGACAGGGCTGCTGCGTATGGGCCTCGCATCTTCTGAGTGCTCCATGTATGAAAGAGAGTTTTCTTCTGATGCATGGTTTGGGGGATGAGGGGACAAAATGTTCAAATGAAGTTTCAAGCCAGTTTATTTTCTCTCCTGGGCATGTTCTAAGCCTGCCCCACTGAACTGACACCATTCAGAGAGCTGCACTTAGTGGGACCACACGAGTCATTTGACAAATGCATCAGAGGTGTGAGCATCAAGACAAATAAATCATTTCCATTTTCTGAAACAAAACATCAAAGTGCAATAGACTGAAATTAAGGTATGAAAAATGAGGCTGAATGAAAATAAAAACATGCCATTGAGAAGAGATGTCTGATTATGGAGTAATCTTGATGGAACTAGGGAAGAAACCAAAATGGCATGTAGCATTTCATGGTGGTTAACCTGGTATAGACTAAGTCAGAAGGGTTAATTCTTTACTGGTTGACAAAGGACAAGCTGAAACTTCAGAGATATGAGTTGTTAAAATCAATAAGACAATGAGCACATAATTTATGTGAATATGGAAAAGAACATATGTGGTATATCATTTTTGCTGCAAAAGTAATAATAGAAAAAAATCAACAGAGACCAATAGTTAGCTACAACTACTTCATATTCTGGATGGTGTGTAAAATAGCCATTATTTACTATGCTAGTAAGCCTGGAAAACATTGACTTTGTAAAGCTGATAACAGTAATGCAGTGGAAACATTGTCTGGGATCAGTGGAGTGCATCATACTGATAAAGAATTTCCCTGTAATGCTCTTATAGTAATTGAAGCTACTGTTTCTTGCACAGTAAAACAGTCTGAGGCTGCCAGAAGGTTTACTAAAACTTCCCTTTGTAGTGCTGAGCAATTTGCTGCCTTCATCCGGTGACTTTCCACAGCTTTGAGAGCCCTAACACAGAACCCGTGAGCTCTAGCACAGACTCTAATGAACACAGGTATTTTCCATTTTTAGGACATTTCACTGTTGTGGAGTATACAGGTTACTTCCTTATACAATAGGGAATCAGAGCATGTTGTACTTAAAACCCAAAGCACTGGGGTCAGCATTTGTGTGCATTATTATCAATGAAATCAATAAAGTGATGCACTGAAAATAAGAGGATGTTTTAGGAATATACGGCATAACATTCAGTCTCTCTTTCCATTTTGAGATTTTATTTTTAAAGAAACTTTTCCACTCAGACTCCTCTAAAGATTTCCCTTCTTTTCTGTTTCTTTTACATATTTTTAACTGACCAGGATGATTTAGCAGTACTTGACAGTCAGAATGTTAAAAAGATAATCAAGGTTACCTTTACATGGGAAGACAAAAAGCAAATTTAAAATACTGGCAGCTTTCTCACCTACATATGAAGGCAACAAGAAAAGAAACAATTAAATGACACAGCTTCTCCTGGAGCTCTCAGACCTTTCCATCATTTTTATTTTCCCTCTTAGCAATTTACACAAGCTTGCCTTGTACATTAGCCTGGCTCACTTGGCTCCACCATTCCCTATAAAATTCCTAAGTCAGGCAAAGCTCCCACTGAATTCAAGCCTAATATGGTTCATTGCAGGAAGAGAAACCAATTTTGGTTTTAGTGAGATATCTACAGCTGAAGCAAATGTATTTAAGATACATTGTCCTGAGCTGACTTTCACAGTAGTGTTATGCTCCTGCACCTACCAGTGAAGTGCAGAAATTATTACCCACATCATTAAGGACCTTCTGTCTCAAAGGGAAAGTGTTTTGTGAAAGTTGGTGTGGAAGGAAACACTGATATTTACAAACCAACAGTCTAGGTAAAAAAATAGATGAATGGAGAGTGAGCCAGTTCCTCAGAAACCTGGGTGGATAATAAGTGCATTCTCCTGTGCACGTGCCCAGTAACTGCTCTACCTGTGTAAGTAAGGCATTGTAGGGTTTTTGGTGGATACGGGGCTGAGGACTGCATTGAAAGGGAGGAGGGAGGAAGTAATTCTGCCAAGCATAATTCACAAGGGACTCTGTTCTATTTGTTTGAGCATATGTGGCAATGCAGCTGTGGCTGGAAGAGATTGTGGGGTTTTTCACAGAATCACAGAATACTCTGAGTGAGAAGGGACCCACAAGGATCATCAACCCCAACTATTAAGTGAAAGGGCCATGTGGGTATCAAACCCACAACCTTGGCATTATTAGCGCCCTGCTCTAACCCAGTTAAGACCAGTAGATTTGTGTCTTCTAGTATACTTAATTGTTAATTTCTATTCCTAAAACCAATAGAAATTTCTATTTCTAAAACCTCTACTTTTTATGGATATTTGAATGTTCTGTTTCCACAAACACCTGTTTGTGACTGTTTTATCCAGGTTCAGGTGAGCATTTTGGGTAGTTATTTGAAAAATCTATATATAGAGAATACTTGAGACTGAAAACAATCTTAGTTTCTCCTCTTTAGCATTTTTATCAACTACATTCAAATAGTACTTTAGGCAAAAAAAAATCTGCCCAAAGGGTAACTGAAACAGCATCACTGTCAGCTTCAACTACAGAAAGTGATGAGCACCCTTAGCACAGCAAGGGACAGATGGGCCATGATGCCTGGTCCTCAGCCCTCCTTCTCTTTGATAGGAGCTGGCTCTGCCTCCACATGTTCACATTCCTCTGGACCCATGCACAGACCAGAGAGACCATTTCAATTAACCTTGTCTGGCACTGCTGCACCTGCAGGACTGAGAGGCCCTCCAACATGCATGAGAACAGAAAGCAGGGATGTTCTACTATTTCCCATCACTTTGTTGGTTTTTTAAAGTCTCTTCAAATCATATAAACACGTCAGTCCAGCAGTAAAGCCCCAGCTGCTCATGGCTGTTTCTGCCTGAACCTGAGCCTATCTCCAAAGTGAAGGTGGCTTTGACATGCCAGCCAGAGCGTGCTGTGGGCTGATGTGTTAAACACCTATCACTTCCCTAAGACTAATGCTGTGTGTCACTAAATATTCCAGCCATCTCCCACACTGCTAGAAGCAAATTGCACTCCACTGAGTTCTACTGTTTATAGTGTCCAGGAAGCTAGAAACAGGCTTCATTTTATCTACAGTTGAGCAATCATCACCAATCTACCATTGGGTGTGTTATCAAATTAAGGCTATTGAATCAGATTCTGCTGGCAGCTATTTGATGTCAAACCTGGACTAATTCTGAATTTACAGATGTGATTGATGTTATTCAGGAACTAAAAGTTTTTCACTTCAGGTTTTAACTCTGTATATTACAGACTGTTTTAAAGATTCAAAGTTTCCTAGAAGAAGCCAGGGCTGGCTGCTAGGGCAGGTGTCCCACAGGGTAACTTCTTTAGAGGACAGTTTGGTCTGCTCACTGTGTTCTGAAATTGCTTGCATGGTGAGCTGAGGAACTTCTGTATGAGAAGGGATATCAGCTAAAATTATAGTAGCTCTTTTTTCTTTCTCCATAATTCTGATCAATGGGTTTTTCATACTACAGTATGTAGTACTACATTTTTTTCCTAGATTCCCAATTTCCTATGGAAACAGTGACCCCTTTTCTTAATACACCTGTGAGTCCAAAGTAGAGTCCTTGTCCAGCAAGAGTAAGGAGAGATCCAGGTGGTTTATTCAGATTTTTCTGCACTTGGATGTATCCTGGCTATCCCAGTCCTGGTTCCCAGGTGAAGAGTATTAAACACTAGGGACAGGGCTTCCCTGAGAGACAGCTGTGCTACAAAGCTTCCCATATGTATTAAAGATGCTCTCACTTGGAATGCTTTGCATTCATTAATTTAATTGCATAGACTCAGCCAAAGTGCCCACAAAGTGCTTGGGAAGAGCTCAATGTGGGGAAAGCACTGCTGGGTTGAGTGGTGCAGCATGTGCCCACTTCACCCAGAGCACAGAAATGAAACCTGCAACAAGCATGGCACAGTTTCCCCTTTGGAAAGACTTCAGAGCTTGTCCCAACTTTGGACTTGAGAAAGTCATGTGTCAAAGAGCGGGGATGACAGGGCCTTTGGATTGTGTTGCTTACTCTCTGAGAAAGGGCTGCTCTAACCCTCCTCTCCCACCTCCAAGACTGACTACCTCGTAATAAAGGAAAATCAGCTCTGCTGGTTGTGTAGAATAATAAAACAATAGAAAACAAACAACCCCTAGATCACTCCATTCTTTAAGGAGCAGAGCCTTCTGTCCAGCCCTGATGTCTAAAGTAGTGCTTTATGAGAGTTTTGTGATCAGCAAGAGATTTCTCCCCAGGGACCCAGAAAGCCTCGTTTTGCACCCTCAGGATTATGTGTTCAATACCCCCTGCTCCTCTCCAGTCTTACCATGTGCTGCCAGCCTGACCTGTCCTTCCACCACCACCACCAAACCTGTAGGGTTTCCACACCATGAGCAAGGCAAATAGGCAGGAATCCATCCTGCCCACACACAGCCTTTTAAGAACACAAAACTTATTGCAACAAATCCAACAAATAAGGTCTCTAATGCAGCAAGACACAGACACCTGTCTGGGCTAGAGCAGCACCAAGGTTGCCTCAAAATTCTTTCCACACTGACAGAGCATAGGCACAGCCCAGTGTTCAAAGGCATAACTCATTGGAGAAATTAGCCCATAAACTTATTTCTGAAAAAAGAGGCTTATTTTTTATTTAATGTCAGGTTAAATAAATCACAAAGTACAGCAGTGAGGATTTAGCACTTGCAGTGCTAAACCATATTACTTAGTATTAACACAGTGCTTTCCTCATTCAGGAAAATGCTTTTGCTAACTTAATTCACTCTCAGCTACCCTCTGCATGTCACAAAGGAAGTCAGGAGCATTTAATATTCCTGCTGGTAGATAAGGCTGGATTCACAGAGTCTTATTAGTTTCCCTCTTCTCCCACCCTCAGCACCCCAGCCAAGTCAATATTTGCTGTTTTGCAGCCCATACTTGTAACCTGGAAGACTTAAGAAGTGCAAGGGACACGATCCTGTCCCTCAGAAGAGAGGCAGCTATGGTCCTGGCCAGACAGCCAGGAAGAGGAGCCGAGGCTGTTGGCAAGCAAGGAACAGGTCTCAGCAGATGAGACAGAGTGAGAAAGCAATTCTAGAGGCTAAGAGCTGGGATGTGGACAGGAGGATGGGGGTGAAAGGCTGAGGAAATACTTGTAGTGGCTGTTGGTCTTAGGCAGGAGGGAATTTGGGACAAATGCTGGTGGAAGGATTCAGGTACAGAAATGTTTAGACATTGTTTGAATTATCTTACTTATAGGAGGTGTGTAAGGAGGGACATGGTAACAGGTTGGGGAAAAGGACACTAAGTCAGGCACAGGGCTGGGGCATAGGGACACCAAGTAGGTGTCCCTGGAGATGAGCAATTTGAGGTGTGAGGGGTAATGTTAGGAAAGGCCTTCAACCTATGGAAGCAGGGGCTGATTTCCATGCTAGGAGAGGTACGGGGTGGGGAGTGGTGTTCCTGCCCTTCACTGCCCACCTGCCCAGCCCCTACGTGCCACCACTGCACCCCATCCCAGCAGGACAGGGCCCTCCCCACCAGCAGACACGTACCACTCTGCCAGGGAACAGGGACAAACAAGGTGCCAGAAAGGAGTGCAGAGCTCACCCCTCAGCTCTGTGTCCCTTCAGTCACTGCTCTGTGGGGTGGATGCCACAGGCCCGTTGCTTGCCCACATGCCAGGAAAAAAGTCCCAAAGATCTGCAGGGGAATCCTTGGGCATGAAGTGCCATGGAATAGGTCATGGCACATGTGGCTGCCTTTCATCTGGACAAGGGGCTGCTCAGCACAAAGGGGAACAAACAAAGACAGTTACTCTAGCCCTTTAAATATTTGGGATCCTACTTCTAATGTATGTAAATATATCTGTGTGCCAGTGCTCCCCTTCCCTCCGAGCCGGCATAACTCCTAGTTTCAATGGATTTCTCTGGTACACACCAGACCTATTACACATGCAGCTTTACACCAACCAAATTTAGACTTATGTAGATGGCACTTGCTTTTGGAAAGGATAGTACCTAGACACTGGTGTTGATAATTAGTGTATTTATTAATGAAGAAGATAAGGATTAGCGCCTACTACTTCTGTAAACTAACTTTACAAAGTCATGTAGTTATTGTAGGGGAAGGATATGTTATTTAAAAAAATAAACAAATAATATATTTATTCAGCTAGACATTTTTATTAGAATTCAACTGGAGACTATACTATTTTTACTGAAACTTTCTGTGCAGTTACTTTCAAAGAGTTAAAGTTTCTTATTTAGAATTACTCAATTTAACTTCCTTATAAACTTCACTTCCCTTGATTTAGTAGAGAATTAAAGATACCATGATTTAACCTATAGTTTTTAAAAGCTACTTAATTATAAATCCTTCCTGAAAGATCCCCGCATATATAAATCATGCTGGAATTAATAGCTAGAACAAATATTTTTAAATCTTCTCCTTAAAATACATTGATTCTGTTCTGCATCTCTGCTCAAAATATAGTTTCATGTCCCATTGAAAATGACAATTTTTCTGGAAAGAGGAACAGAAACCATACCCAAAAAAATTGACCCCAAAGTACATTTTACAAAATGAAGCCATTTATTCACTCTAATATTCTGGACACAGTATACGCTGATACTTTCAGTATCTGTAGGCTCAAACTGCTTGTAACATTTTGCTGTAAGCCTAAATTTAATACAAGTGAGAGGCTGCTTTAATTTTTTTAAGGAGCAGTTCCCCTAGCTGCAAAGGCATTGAAGAGAGTCTGGAAGACACAATCTGTGTGATGCTGCTCTTTATTGTCACAGGTACAAAGTTCTGATGCGGCAATGTTGCACATTCGGGTCATTGAACATTTACGGATCAAGAAGGACTGTTCAGTCTCTGAAATGGTTACAAATGTCTGTTGTCAGAACACACTCAATATAAGCGGTCTGATCTCAGTGGAGTCCTACAATTTCATTTTGGATTAATAATGTTAAAGTCTTACCAACTGTTGATGGAGAAGCCATGGGGTTAATTTATATTCATGTTGGAAAAGCAAAGCAGTGCTCCCTCCCAACTCTGACAGATCTGTGAGTCCCTTCCATAGCTGATTGTCAGGTTGTCCCGATCTGTAGCTTAGCACTGACAACAGCTCACAGTTTATTTGCAGCTTTGAAGCCTGGTCCTGTAGTTTTTCTCTTCTGACAGGAGATGAATAAAGGTGTCACTGTGGGAGACTTTTATCCGGCTGCTATAAAAAGGATCGTCTTTGCCTTCCCTTGAAAGATCCTCTAGTTCACTTCTGGAGCCTGCAGCTTTCCCCTCAGCAGAGTTTAGTTCCATCAGCTCCAATTCATGTTTGGCAGCTGTTTCTAAAACTCTCTGTTTGTTGTAATACCTGACAAAGTTGTTAATGATGGGATGGATGGGGAGGGCGATCGCTATCACTCCACAAAGAAAACTGATGGCAGCATTCAGTTTTCCTAGTGTTGTTTTGGGGTAAATGTCTCCATATCCAACTGTGGTCATAGTAATGATTGCCCACCAAAATGACTGAGGGATGCTTTTAAATAAAGTTTCGGGGTGACTTTGTTCCATGGTATAACCTAGGGCAGAAAAGACAAAAATTCCAACAGCTAAGTACATGAGGAGCAGCCCAAGTTCCTTAAAGCTGCGTTTCAGGGCATAGGTTAGGGTCTGGAGCCCTGAGGAATGCCGTGCGAGCTTGAAAATCCTTGCGATCCTCATGATGCGCAGTGCCTGGACGGCCTGCTGGACATTGCTCAGCTCCATCAGCTTGGCTCCCAAGTGGGTCAAGGTCAGGCTGATGTAGAAAGGAAGTATTGCTAGCACATCAACAATGTTCATGAAAGAAAGGGCAAAGTGGAGTTTGTTGGGAGAGGAGATCAGCCTCAGCACATACTCCATGGTAAACCAGCCTATGCAGGCGGTCTCGATGCTGTCCAGGGTCGGGTGCTCCATACGGTTCCCTTCTGCATCTACCACCTGCAAGTCTGGGATGGTTCCCACACACATCACAACAGAGGAGATCAAAATAAACAGAAAGGACAGTACAGCAATCACTCTAGCTGGATAGGATGATTCTGGTTTCTCCAGAAATTTCCAGATGCATTTTTGGCACCTTTTCCAACGACTTTCTGAGGCATCTACTCCCAAGTCATCCAGAATGAGTTGCACCCTTCGGGCTATTTCTTCCAGTTCTTCCTTTTTTTCACTTAGGTGAGCTTTGCAGCAGTCATCCAAAAATTTCAGATCCACTTTCCAAAATTCCATTTCATTCTTGAAACAAATGGGGCATATTCCTTTCTTCATGTGAATTTCCCCAAAGTAGTACACGTCAATAATGCATTTGAAAGCATCTGGATCTCTGTCAAAGTAAAACTCTCTCTTTCCAGGATCATAGTCATCACAGAGGGAGAATATGCTATCGTATCCCCCCGATAAACAATTGACCAGCTCTGCCAGCCGTGTTTCTGGGTACTGGTTCAGGTTATCGCCGTAGAACACCTGCCTTACCCCACCAACATTGACTACAATCTCTATTTCTTCACTTTTTTCTGACCCATCAGTGTCCACCTCTGGAAACCTAGAGTCACCTGCCATTTTATAATTGTATTGGATTCTGGTTGATTTTTAGCCCGTTGTTTGGTCTCACAGCTTTATGGCTTTAATCTGTCATGAAAGTAAGTCAGCACTGAACCAGCCCTGTTACAAAAGTCACCAAACTGACCTGGAGTCTTGGTGGGAAAGGTTACTGATAGAAACCTGCGGTCGGGAAAGCCTGGTGAAGAATGCAACAAGCTGCAGGGAAAAGACAAGTCATCGGGCTGCTGTGCCTGCAAGCAGGATATTAGAAAGCTCCAGCAGACTGGAAAGAGAAGAAACCATTTAATAAAACTCACCACTCTGTTCAGTGCTCGAGAGTCTTTTCAGGTCCCATTCTCTTTCTAAAAGTCATATCTATTCACAGCTTGGAAGTCACGGCAGAGAAATAAATCCTGAGCTCTGCTTAACGCAACGTGCAGTGAGTGACAGTTCTCAGAGATACAGCCGGCAGGGTGAGCCCACGGGGACTGCCGCGGCTTCTCCCTTCGATTCCACAGATTTCCCTAGAAAGCTGCTTTTTAATTTTGTTTCTCTTTCCGTTTTCTGTTTACTTTAAGGTCTTCCAGAGTTCATCTGCTGACTCTCGCACATAGTCAGTCGGTGCAAACAGGCAGAGCAGAAACTTGCGCTTGTTTTCCCTTCGCTGTTTCTCAGCACAATAGGGAGCCTAGGCTGCCAGGAGTCCTTTCCAAACTCTACCCTCTCCTGGTGAAACACAGCAAAGCACCAGATGCACAGAAAGCACTTCTCAGTATTTATACGCCTGCCCAGTGGTACAATGATGTGTTTCTATACTGGCAGGAACTTTAAGGAGCTTTTTAAAGCATTTTTTTTATCACATGGCAAAGCTTAGTAGTGTATAAAGTCATTCACAGCTGCAGAGAGACGCACGAATATTTTCTCCAGGCAGAAACCAGAAGAAGCAATACTGTGTTTTAGGAATAAACATGTCATAAATCTTGTTCTCAGTGGGACTGGAGCAACTCTAGAGCATCTCTATCCTGTGTCAGGACATTGAGTTAATCTGGATTTGTACTGGTGTGTTTGAGAAAGAAGCAGAGATCATGAAGTTTCTGTTGCAGATGTGGAGCTAACCGCCCCAGCACTCTGTGCACATTTCCCAAAGCTCTGGGTCCTCAGTTTTAGCCACGTTTCTGTCAGCTGTGGTCAGCTGAGCCTGAGGAGGGTTTGAGTAATTTACATCCAAGACGATTTCTCAGTGACTGCTCCTTACCAGAAGAAGTGCTTTGTACTACATCCAGCTCTCTAAAAGTAGAAGTAGAATAACAAGAATTTCCTTTTAATTTTGTTTTCTCCAAATTCCAGGATTTGATGAACATTTTTCTGGACTTCTACACTCAGAAATCCTACCACCCTGCTCTTAAATTATTAAATCTGACTTTACAATTCATTTTAGTGGGTCCAGGAAAACCTACAGTTAGTAAGTTAACTGTTTCTGGCCACAGCAGAATGATCTGTACCAGAAAGTTATGATCTTTTCCAGTTTACTGGCTTCTGAAAAGCTTCTTGGTAGAAGGGAATAGAGGGGCAAATCCAGCTGACTGTTTGCTTCTCCAGGCTTGTGTCCATCCTGGGAGAAAGGTGGGATCTGTGATGTGCCTGCTGTCCTCCAGCTGGTGTCACACAGCAAAGGGGACCATGGTGAGGACACAGTGTTCCTGCTCCACTGTCTCAGAAGCTTATGGGTGATTAATAAGAGGTGCACCAGACCTCATCTTGACATGGAACGTGCTCATAGCATCTCATACCTAGGAAAAGGGAATGTCAGGTCCCAGGAAGAGAGTAGTATCTATTAGTCTACACCTGAGTCATCTGTGAGTCTCTGGAGGCCAGAGTCACCTTCACATGCTCCTAAGTGTGCTGCACAGTTTGGGTTTAATACAAGAAGAGCCTTGATTTTTTTTTCCAGGCACATATAAATTTACAGAGACTTGCAAGCTTCTTGTGACAAAAGAAATACTTTGGAGACCTGGAAACACCCTCAGTTTCTTGGGTTCATCAATAAATAACACAAAGCCACCCACCTGTTAGCAAGCTTTCCTGCTTGCTAACTAACTTGATTCTAGAAAAATAAATTTTAAGATACCCATAGCAGTGACATGCTTGCACAGGGGAAAATGCAGATGGGATTACTTATCCAAACTTGCAAAACAAAATCAAGATCTGGAAAAGTTAGGTTTCAAATTTTGTCATGCTGCATGAGCATAGGGAAACATGTTCCATAGATTTAAATCCTCAGATTTAACCATCTCAGATCCTACTTTCTCTGATCAACAATTCATTCCAGTGACCTTTTGGTTTTTCTCTAGGTAATGATAAGAAATCAATGCAGGATCCAGCATGATCAACACAGAAACCTTTGTTTCCAAGAAGGCTTTTCTCCCCACCCCCTCCCTATCCGTTTTACAGAACAAATACCTACAAAAAGGCACACAGGACATTGTTCTGTTTCAAAGGTGAAATCAGCTCCTTTCAGATGATAAATCTCAGCACATTCTCAAAAGGTTGAGAAGAAACTATTTTTGAAATGCCAGATCAGTCCTTATAAAGATTTTACTTAGTGTGGCTGCTAAAATCCTTGTGCTTTATTCTCCCTCGTCTTGCACCTTTTCAGAGTTCTTTACACCTTTCAGTGTGCCTGTGAAATGTTAGAGATCTGGTAGCATTTTAAATCCACTTGGGCAAATGTAAATGATCCAAAGAACGGTCAGGGAAATCATAATGAATTAAACCCTTGTTTTTGTAGCTGAAAAGAATGACACAGGCTTGCTTGATGAATGTTTTGTATCAGACGTATCACAGACCAGCAAACAACAGGAGCAGAAAGAATAATTTGCAGCAAATAATTTATTTCAGTAATTCATTTTTCATCCATGAAAAGAAAGCTTCTCTAATCTAAAAAATTCAATACCTTCTCTAATCTAAAATTTTTAGTAGATAATTGTTGCCCTGTAATTCATTTATGACCAGATTGCTGCAATTATTAGGGCTCTTAAATTCAAGTTCTGTTCTCTGTGAGAACAGGTCAAGCTGTGCTGTGTCTGCTGGAAGCGATATGTGCTAGCAATTGAATTCTCACAGACCCAACAAGAAACAGAGAGGGGTTTTTTTTTCTGTGTTGGTGCTTTGGCTCAGAGAACACATGGATTTGAGCTGACAGTTGTGTTAAGTTTTGGCTGTGGTTCAGACAGGCTTCTTCAGGGAGGAGGAGGAAGAGGAGGAGGAGGAGGAGGAGGAGGAGGAGGAGGAGGAGGAGGAGGAGGAGGAGGAGGAGGAGGAGGAGGAGGAGG
>VZUI01059352.1:0-14097 GCA_013401135.1 Cettia cetti
GGGGATCCAGTGGGGAAAGGGCCCTGTGCTGTCCCAAACCCTGGATTATATCCATGTGGGAATGCTTGGCTCCTCCCCCTGGGAGGAGCATCTCACAATGGGCTGATATCATTCTATGAGTCATGTAATGGGTCCTTGATGGCCCATTAAACAGAGATAGCTCCCAGGGGAGTTATCTATGAGTCATGTGGCAAGGCATTGATGAGCCATTAGCAGAAGATAAGGGAATCATTGCCCCACCTGGTTTCAACAGCTTATGAAGATGGTGATAGAATACATACTTTGGGCACATCTTACATTTTAACCTAGGACACAGGTTAATTGACTTCACCCATCATCTGGATATCAACTCAGCGGAGTTAGAAAATATAGCTGAAGAAACATTTATTATACTGCAGTTACATACTTGGTGTTATCCTGTAAAATCCTATTTCATTCCAGATGTCAAAGTTTTCTAAAAAATCACCAGTATGAAGTCTTGAGCTGATCCCTGCTCCAGAGAGACGCAACCAAAAATCTTCATTTTTTAAATCTCTCTTACTGTTTAAAAAAAAAATTAATTAAAACCAAGAAAAGTATGACATTAAAAATCTGTGAAAAATAAGAATCAGGATCTTCTAGGCTGATGTTGTGCCATTTCTTATGGCACTCCTGGATATCCCCGCTGGTGAGCAGGGACAGTGGTGAGTTACTGGGATGCTGGAAGGACACCATAGCTGCAGGTCCTCATTTCACATGTCATAATCAAGGATGAAAAATTTAGCCTGAAACCACACTGAGGTTGCTCACTACTTCTCTGGGTTTGATTTTTTTTTTTTTGATGTCACAAGAGCTGCCAACTCTCCTTGTGTGACATCAGCCAAAAACATAAACACTAAAGGGAGTGTGGTGCAGATATTTTAATTTCTATCTTTTGCGAGAACTATGCTGTATCAACACTGCAGGATTTTGGAGACAGTTTGAAGCCCAGGCACAGTAAATGGGTGCCAGGTCCTTTGTCTTAAAATGTCTTATTTTGTACCTAAATCCAGGTTTGTGTGCAAAACATTTTTTTTTCCTCAGTGCCTTCAGTGAACACTGCCCAGAGCATGAACTTGCTCACCACACAGCCCATTCCCAGCACAGACCCTTCCCCAAGGAGGGACTGCACAGCCAAGACATTTTGGTAATAAATCCACTTAGTCCAGCATGTGGAAGAGATGTTCGCTCCCTTTTCACACCTGTGTGTAGGGAATATTGCACACAATGAGATTTGTGCTTTTCCCTATCTTCACCTAGAGAAGGCCATGCTTTTAGACAGGACATCCTGGGCTAAATCAGATGTAACTTAATCAGAAGTAACTTAATTCTGCCTGTTCTCTCTCCAGTTGGGGAGTCTAAATTGCCCCATGGAAACTCAGAGAGTCCCAGGCTGGGTCAGGCTGGAGGGGCCCACAGGGGCTGCTCTGGTGCCACCTCCCTACCCCAGCAGGGCCATCCCAGAGCACAGGGCACAGCAGAGTGTGCAGAGGGCTCTACAATGTCTTCAGGGAGGAGCCTGCACAGCCTCTGGGCTGTGCAGGCTCCTCCTGCACAGCCCAGGGCTGGGCACTGCCAGGGCAGAAGTTGTGCCTCCTGTGCAGGCACAGGGCTGGGCACTGCCAGGGCAGAAGTTGTGCCTCCTGTGCAGGGGCAGCTCCTGGGCTCAGGCCCTGGCCGTGGCTCTGTGGCCATTGCTGGGCCTGGAGCAGAGCCGGGGCCTGCTCTGCCCCTCCCTGCACACAGGGACAGACAGGGACACACAGGGACACACAGGGACAGAGAGGGACAGACAGGGCTGAGGGCCCCTCTCAGCTGGGGCTCCTCTCTACGCTGAGCAGCCCCAGCTCCCTCAGCCTTTCCTGGGCACGGAGATACTCCAGGCCCTTCCTCAGCTGCAGGAGCTCCTGTCCCTGCTGTGCTGAGGATCCAGAGCTGGACACAGCACCCAGAGCTGCCTCCAGGGCTGGGCACAGGGCCAGGATCACCCCTGAGCTGCTGCCAAGGCTCTTCCCCGTGGCCCCAGGGCACCCTTGGCCTCCTTGGCCCCAGGACACTCTGCTGGCTCAGGGACAGCTCCGTGTCCCCCAGCACCCCCAGGTCCTTCCCTGCAGAGCTGCTCCAGCAGGTTCCCCCAGCCTTTGCTGGTTCTGGAGTTGCCTTTCCCTAAACTCCCCCAGATTTAAATTATAAATCAGCTGAGCCCAACACGATGTATTTGATGGGGATTGAGAAAACCATAACTGGAAATGGTGCTTCAAATCTATTCTGAGTGAGGTCACAGGGAAAGTATTTCTCCAAATTTTCCAGCAGATATTACCTTGCTTTTGAGGACTCACCTGAAGATGAGAGACATTCAGTTTGAGTGTTGTTGCTTTTAATCAAAGGTGGCCAATCACATATTATTTCAACTAAAATTAAGCAGAGGCTCACCTGTGTCAGCTCGCAGGTAATGAACAAATGTTCCATATGTTGCTTTATTTGCACTTAAGTCCAAGTTTTCTGGAGTTTTAGGATTTTTACCGACACCCAGTTATCACTTCCAAAGTGCATCATGTCCTAAAATAAGACTTTTTGAAGCTAATATGCTTCTGACAATAAACTGAAAGATCTTCTTTGTTTCTGTAAGTTCAAAGTAAAAAGGCAATATTAAAAAAACATATAGAAAGAAGCTTTATAAAAGTTCATAGAAAGTGAAAACAACTCAAAACAATAATTTTCTATGGGCTTTTTGTTCAGAGAGAGAAAAATTTGCATTTAAATTAATATATTTCACTTTTTTCTTCTGTTCAGTGTTAGATTGTTTGTGTACAAAATAAATAATACAAACATTCCAATGGTCTCATTAACTTTCCCTTAGTTATCCTATGATGAAATTATCTGTAATTTAAATAATGGACAACAAGTTGTACCCTTTCTTTTATATCTTGCTTCAGCTCCTCAGGTATCTGAAAATTTCCAGCTCAAATGTGTTAATTAAAATGTTTTTCCTCTTACACTACCATCTGTTTCCAATTAAGTGATCGCTACTTAAAAAGTCAACAACAGGAATCATGTTTTTACTACACCAAGAATAAAATAACCCACTGTACAACTATGAAAAATAAAAGTGCTCACATTGCAATTATCTGAAAGGCTCAATTAGGCTGGAGACTGCAGTTATTAAAGGAAATAATGTAGAAATGTGCCCTTAAGCACAAAGTTTACTCTAAATTCTATCATCCAATCATAGAATTGTTAGGGCTGGGAGGGACCTTAAAGCCCCTCCAGTGCCACCCCTGCAATGGGCAGGGACACCTCCTACTGTCCCAGGCTGCTCCAAGTCCCCCCTATCCAACCTGCCCTCGGACACTGCCAGGGATCCAGGGGCAGCCACAGCTGCTCTGGGCACCTTGTGCCAGGGCCTGCCCACCTTCCCAGGGAACAATTCCTGCCCAGTATTCTATTTAATTTTCCCCTCTTTCACTGTGAAGCCAGTCCTCCTGTCCTGGCATCCCAGGCTCTTGCAAAATGTCCCATGTAAAAAGTCCCTTTACTCTTTGAAGTGATTATTTTGCCACATGAATATTTATATTTAAAATGAGTCAGGTGTAGATATATCCTGAAATTTCATGTTTTTATCCTGTTAACCCACAGGCTTTTATCAAATAAAATCAGCCAACTTTACTGACCACCTCTGCAAAACAACTCTATTCGAAATCCATCATCACAGCTCTCTCCTGTTTTCCCTTCATTCCCCCAAGTCTCAGGTAATTTCCTGCACATTCAGAAATCTATGCAGTCTAACCCTGGGAAATCAGGATGAATGGGAGGGACAATGGGATCTCCTTTGGGCTGGGATTGTCTGCTGCAGCTAAACCTGACCTAGGGCTGCCTGTGGTTATTCCACTTCAGCTGCTCCACTATTGGAGTAATGCAGGATTTCTTTGGCTTGGTTTTAAAGGATGCCTTTTTGCCCAACAAGTAAAAGACGCATCAAAGTGAGAACCACTTTAATTATTAAATTATTAGTATTAATCTCTTATTGTTGTTATTATATTGTTGTGACAGGGGAGGCTCAGGTTGGACATTAGGAGGAATTTCTGCATGAAAAGAGAGCTCAGACCTTGGCAGAGGCTGCCCAGGGAGGGTTGGAGTATCCATCCCTGGAGGTGTCTCAGGAAAGCCTGGATGTGACACTGAGTGCTCTGGGCTGGGGACAAGGTGGGCATTGGGCTCAGATAAGACTCCATGATTTTGGAAACTTCTTTCAACCCTTAAGATTTTATAATTTTATAAAATTAAATATTCTATTATATTATTAAGTCAGAAATGAATAAATTTAGGAATATGGAACACAAGTTTGTGGAGCAATACCCAGGGACATAACTGTGCAAATTTCCTTTCATATATTTGAATATTGGTCCAGATTTACTCTGTGAAATGGGAGAGTGGAACATTTTACCACCAGGTAAATGACCTCTGGGAGTGCCTAACACCTTTCAACACTGAATAAACACAATGTAAGCAAGTATTCATGTGCAGTAGTGCCTAAGCACAGGCAGAGGTGAGCTGGGCTCATGGACATGTTTACTCCAGCTCTCAGGAGCAAAGAAGGAGGGAAAATGTAGTGCTGAGAGGCTGAGTGTGACTGATTGTTTCAGCAGAATAAGAGGCTGCATTTGGGCAGTTTTCCATCGGCAGAAATGCCAGAAGGAAGTCCAGTGCAAATCATGCTGATATATTTTGTGGATAAACACTGGAGGATTCTGCTTTGAGCAATGCCCAGGTCTGA
The DNA here is from genome assembly GCA_013401135.1 of Cettia cetti. NCBI lineage: Eukaryota > Metazoa > Chordata > Aves > Passeriformes > Sylviidae > Cettia > Cettia cetti. The sequence goes on from VZUI01059352.1 coordinate 4,793, forward strand.
ATCCAGCCTCACTTTGTCATCCCTGGTACTGGGATGGGGTCAGCACTGCTCCTTCCTAACCCCTGGCCTCTCTGGCATGCTTGGAGCAGGATCCATGCATTCTCATGGGTTCATTTATCCCAGCAGGGCTGTGTCTCTGCTCTGTGCCCCAGTAAGGCTGCAGTCCAAACATGAAATGAAAACAACAACACAACAACAGGAAGGTGCAGGGCAGTTAAATGAAGTAAAGACCTATTACAGGCCAAATTTTTGCAATTCCTCCTAACCACACAGTTCAGAATAGGTAATTTCATCACGAGTGGCTTAATTATTCAGTTGTAATTGATAATGCTTGAATTTAGTTTACCCTCTAGAATAAAAAAATAGGTCAGTTTTTCATTAATAAAAAAAAAGTTAGTGGGTATTTAAAAATTGTTATGATATGTTAGACCATTAATAGCAGGATCCTAAGCACAGTTAGGTGAGAAATCAGTTACTGAGAGGAAATAGTAAGTAAAACACCATGAAGTGATTTAACCTGTGTCTAATTAATAGAAATTCTGCATCTGTTTTATTCACATTATCCAGTTTATGACTTCTTGACTTTCCTCCTTCTTTAAACTTTGAAGTTGCACCTCCTTTGCAGCCTGTACATTGCCAGCTAAGATAACTCTCATTTGATAATAAGGCCAATTGATAAGGTCATTCTTACCCTTTGGTAAACTTCTATTGAAATCTATTATGTCTATAAATCCAAACAGAGCTTCCTCTTTATTTTGACTTTTTTTGAACTCAAACTATTGGTCAAAAACAAAGCTGTTGCTTCTTTTATTGCTAAACAGCAGTAGATGTTCTCCTGCTGCCTAAAGAACTAAAATATAACTGAATTTTAAACTATAACGGAAAACTGCCTTTCTTCTTTAACATCTGAAGTTCTTAGTGGCTGCTTCTGACATTGCCTTGCCAGCAACCATACTTTACTTGGAAGGAGAAGAAAATTTTTTTTTTTTCACTTCTAAAGAAATTTATAATCATTTAACTGTAATTTCCTGCAAGTCCAAATCACCTGTTGTATCATCATTAGGGCTAAATATTTCTGCTCTATCTACAGTATTTTACTTTGAATCTCAGGGGGGGCAAATGTGTTATGATGCAATTAATAATGATCTGAAATCCTCTCTCTTACAAAAACAGTTTGTGGACCTTCTGTGAAGCAGTTAAAATTAGTTACTGACAGAAAGGAATAACTGCAGAGTGACAAGTCCAGCTCATCCAGTCACAAGGAGAAAGGACTTAAGTTATTCTGTAATCCTTACAAGAGGAATCTCCAACCCAGCTACTTAAATTTTCACATTATTTGTATTTTTATATATTATGAATGAGAAAGATAAGGAACCCCACCCAGATCTGAGTTATCAGGTGGAAATGTGAAAACTGAGGCCTAGAAGTCGTATGCCCATGGTGCATCTGCAGCTGAACTAACAGGAGGAGGGAAATCCTCTCAGAGCTGCATGGACAGCTTATTCACTCTGATTTTTTATTTTTCTGAAATTTATTTACTCTATAATTTCCTCTCTTTAATACCTTAGAGACTTGCTGCATTGAGATAGAGACAAGGGAATTCAGTTTTATGGAAATATTTACAAGTCTAGTCCCAGCTTCTTTTCAATTAATGGAAGGGATATATTTTCCTAAATTCCACAGATGGAATACATGTACCTGTCTAGCATACTGCTGCATGCAATAGCTTGATAATTCTGGTTTAAGAATAAAGATTAAGAATGAAATACCACTAAGAATATTATTGAAATACTGAAATAGCATATTCAAGCCTATTTCTTTAATAAATATTTGAAAGTGCAGTGCTTTCTCAGAGCAGGGAAAAGAACCACAGCAATCAATAGTAAGTTTGGTAGGAAAAAACCAGCAAAACTTGTTATTCTTTTTTTTTCAGCACAAGGCAGACAGACAGATATCTTAACTGTTCAATTAAATTTTAAAAATGTCAGCAGTCACCTTCAAATATTAAGAAAATACACTTTGAAGAAGGCTTTAGTACAAAAGCTTGAGTGTGACAGAAATACAATTGTACAAATGATACTTCAGTAAAAATAGAGGAGGCATCTCTCATTTCAGGGCAGTTCTGAATGTCGGAAACAGTAATGGATCAGAGGAATTAATTGCTGGTCAGAAGGTTCAGGACAAAGAAAATCATATGTCTGGAAAAAAAGCCTTGCTAATCACACATTTTTTCCTTCTTCCCCCTAAAGGCATTTAAAGTGCACAGTTCTTGCATGATGTGGAATTCAGAAGCACAATCCAGATTATCATTTACATGACATGCTTCAGAGATCTATGAATAATCACAGGGTTTCAGTGCAGAAAATGCAAGAGTCTCTTGTTGCAGCCATTAAAGAAATTTCACCCTGGTAGTGTTTCAGCAAATTGCACTAATTTAAGTAAGTTTCACCAGTGCAGGCTACCAGAGGGGACAGGGTTGGGGTAGGGATCAGGAATTCCCAATCTCCTCATGAAACTTAGCTAAAGCTTGTTTAAAGGAAACATCTGAAAGAAATCACATGTGCAGGTTTACAGAAGGAATAGAACCATGTCTAAACTACAGCAAACCCAGGGTAACTTTTATGAGTGGGGTTATTCCCACATCCACCTGTGCTGAGCACACCATGTGTCTCCTGCTCTGGTACCAGTCCAAGGGCCCAGTGGGCACCACCTGTAGTACCCCAGTGTCACTCTGGGCTCTCAGCAGTGCTGCATCCAGGACCTCTAGGAGACATCAGCTCCATCTGGAGTAATTCCATGTTTCATTGCCAGCTGGAGACCTCATTAAATAAATACAGGAATACATTCAAAAGGGATTTTTACAACTCTTCTGCCTCCCCCTCTATACAAACACTACCAAAGTGCCAAGTCATTGAGTGGGGTGATTCTCAAGACATCTTCAGGAAAAAGTAAAAACTAACAAAAATTAAGCCTTTTTTCTTCTCCTTGGTCTGTACATTTCTGTCATACTCTGACCAACACAAAGGCCTGTACCTGTTTCAGAAATCACTTGATTTGGGCAGGAAAATTTACATCCTGTCCCATTTCCTGTATTTTGGTTTTCTAACAACAGCTTTTCTGTTTCCATTGCCACAGTTTTGGCTCAGTCAGTGTAGCAAAGAAAACTGAATAAATGAAAGAAGAAAAAAAGCACCATCACACCCATCCAGTGGAAGGGATCTGTGTTTCAGGCTTTATGGGAACCTCTGGACAATGCCACGTCACACTCTGACTCATTCTGTGCTTTAATTTCCACCTGGGACCTGCTGCTCCAGAGACAGGAGGTCAGTGAGATTTCCAGGTAGGATCTACTTCCCTTAGAACTGCCCATGGCAATTCCTCCACTTTGAGGAAGATGATCTCTTTTAAACCAACAGAGCCCAAACACTTCCCTCTAATAGCTCAACACAGCAAATTTATATTATTAACTATTTAACTTGAAACTCCTGTGAAAATCCAGCAAGTTCATGGAACCATGTTACAGCCATGTCTGGTTATGCCTGGCAGAGCAGTAGCCCAATTAAATATGGAGGCCTCTGAGCCTGTCAGGGGAACTTCTAGGGCAATGTCCTGGAAGAATCTGCTATAGGCTTCAAGAATGCCTTACTACTTAGGGTGAGACAAAAGGGTTTCCCCCATGGTGCTCTGCAACACGTGTTAATTACCTCAGTTTTGCTTTTCTCATTGGCCTGTTGGCCTTGCCCACCTCTATTGTTCATATATGTCCCTAGTTCCAGAGGTTTCTCTTTTCCTTTTCCCCATTGTTTGTGATATCACTGATTGTCCGCCCTCATGTTCCCATTGGTCATTGCCCTTTGCCCTGCCCTTGTACCACCCCTGTGCCTGCAGACCATTGGCCTCTGACCCCATACTTAACCCTAAGCACTCCATTGATTATTCATCTTTTGTCACTGGAATCCTTCAGCATATGGATTAATAAACCTCGCTGGAACTCCATACAGGAGACCCTTCCCATCTTTCTTTGGTGAGCTACCTGTGGGGTGTGTGTGCACTTAGTGACTGCCTGTGTGCCCACCCAAGCAAGTTATTGAGAAGAGACACTTTTGGGGAGGGTAGCAGCATCTCACCATCTATTCCATACTGCTACAGTTAAACAAATGAGATAGATATAGATATAACTATATATACACACACACACCGTTTATGGAATTTGTTACAGATGGCAACAACTACAAATCACACATTTAAACCTGAATGTATAAGATAAAGTTTCTTTAAGTAAGTATTTCAATAATCTCAGTAACTATATATCGTATTTAAAACCTTTGGACTCTGCTGCTCCTGCTACCAATTTTTAGGGATCTGAAAATTTGCTAAATGAGCAGTGCAACACAAAAAACCAAAGCAAATCAACTGAGACTAGTGAGTAAAGCTGTCATCTTGCATGGATTCTTTGCCTCAGAAACTGAGAGCCAGAGAAAAAATATGTTTATTTAAACTGGCTTTAACTGAAATTGAGTGACTTCCCTGGAAAAATCTGGTGAATCAGTTCAGTTCTTTAGGCAGATCCCAGTAGATGGCATCAGCTGGCCTGCAAAGTCACACATCTTCTTCTGGAGCATGAAACTCCTGTGTGAGGAGGCACAGATTAACAAACCACGGAACTCTTCTTCCCATAAGAAGAAAGCTGGGAATGAAGGACAACTCCTGGCATGCATGGTTTGGAAGAAAAGAAATTGATCACTGCTACAGAAGAGCTGTGAGCTATACTCAAGATCTTATTTTTGTTAATGGATATTTTAAAGTATGAGCACTCATGCCTTATTGCAAGGGGGATATTTCTCCCAGATATGAGATGTATCCCAGATAATTTATCCCATAGCTGACACAAATGAGATCTAATTTTATGCAATTTTAATGCAACCATATATAATGTAAATAATGCTGGTTATTAGTAGCACTTTTGTAGAAGATCAACTGGAGTTCAAAGAAATTATCTAGAGAATAAGTCCAGAAAATTAAAAATTACTCTGCCTCCCAGAGCTGGAATATAGAAATGTTTATGATAACTAGCTGATTTTAGATTTTAAAAATATGCAAAATAAAATGAACCAAGAGCTGATTTTCCTTAGCTATTAAGAGATCATGTTTTAATACCCATGCAACAAGTGAAAGCAACAATGGGAAATTCTCTACCATATGCTTTTGATTAAATAGTTTTCTATCCCATGCTAGTTTTCAAAACTGTGAGGTTCTTCTCCTGCATTTTGGATTAGTTAAAATACTTCTAGCACTGAATAATTTGTCATGCTAATGAAATTTATTATCTTTCTTTTAATCAACTCCCCAGATTCTCAGCTCATTGTTAACATCTATAGAAGGATACACCAGAAACCTGGTTTTCTGTAATTTAATCACCTCTTGAATTAATTCTATTTATACCTGTGCAAAAGGTACCTAAAGGCAGCTTTGCATTTTATCCCTTACTCATTTCCTCAAGAGCCTGACACTTTATAGTGAAAACTCAAAGAGAGCTATACTGAATAACAAAATGTGTTGTTCACAGCATATGTAACTTTCATTAATGACTTGTGCCTTTCCCTTCAAAGAGTGGGATTTAGTAATTTGCTTAAGAATGAGCTGAACATGAACCACAGGAGCGATGCTGTCAATGGACAGTTTTCATATAAATTATTGGAAACAAAGCAGCGCTGAGGTCACGGAGTCAGGACCAGGCCCAGCTGAGCTGGGCTCTATCACAAATTCAGTGGTGTGGTCGAGAGAGAGGATTTTAAGCTCTGACAGGGAGTGAAGTCAGGTTGGGACACATTCTCTTGCACTAACAAGAGCACTCATACTGAGCTGCTCCCTTAAGTCCCTTTTCCTACCAGACTGTGTTGCATTTCCCCTGCTCTTTTTGTGCCGGCTAGCACCTGCAGAGGCTGGGGGCAACATACCCCTGGGTCCAGGAAGGAAGGGCAGGTACAGGAGCTTTACGGAAGCCTTTGGGGAGAGGTCTTTTGGCAGTGCAACAGCTATTGGCAGCACACAGGCAGGCAAGACACGACACAGCTTCTGAGGGTGTTGATTACATGGTGTTTATTCGGGGGCCCCACACCGGGGGGAGCATGGCTCCCACATGAGACAGCAGGAGGCAAGAGGCCTGCACAGCCCAGCGAGAGGCCAGAGACTGCACCCAGAGAGAAAGAGTGAGAGAGCACCCAGAAAGAGAGCCCAATGCCTCATCCTACCCCTTAGGAGAGTTCCAGCGAGGGGCAGATCCAAGGCTTGGACCAATGGGATACTGATAGTGGAGGGGAGGAGGCATTGGGTAAACCAATGACAACTTAGGGGAGGTTACAACTTAGTAATGAACAGAGTGAACAGAACAATCATTTAAGAAAAACGAATCACCACAGGACTAGAGAAGCGTTTCCCCAAAAATATTGAGCACACCAGAGCCTGTTGGTGCTTGCTGGAATTAAAGCAGCCCTGGTGCCTCAGCTGCCCTGGGGGCGAGGAGGGTGAATGCAAAGTGTCTCTGTGCACATTTCCCACCCGAGCCCTGGGATGCCCTTCTCCAGGCAGGACTCCATCCCCAGCACAGCTGCTGTTCCTGGGGCAGGTACTGACCCTCCTGCAGTGGGAATGGGAATGTGAGGGTTCCACAAACCCCTGGTACCCTCCCTACTCCCTCACCTCACTGGAACTTTGGGGGCATGGAGCAGAAGGTGGTAAATCAGAGGAGTAAAGGTGGATGCAACAAACTGCCTTGAGTTATTTAATTCCCTTTCCTGAAGGCATTTTGTAAGTCACCAGTGCGTTCAGGATTCCCTCCCAGGCACCTGCTAAGTGGGTCTAAGTTTCAAATTATTTTTTCTCACAATAAAAGCAGAAAATAAAATGTGCAAGATAAAACCAATGTTAGGATGTGTCTTCTTTTTGTCCATGTATCCTGCACCAACTGGTATCTTATTTTAATACACCATCATACACCACCATACTACAAAAACGTTCCTTTATAGCTGAACTCAATGATATCATAATGTTGAAGGAAATGAGATATTCTGAATCTACAGTGTTACCTTTATTTTTGGAACTAGCTGAACACATGGTTCATTTATCACTGTGTGATAACATTTTTCTTTTGTTGATTTATTTTATGTGTGGTAAAGCAAAATCATTAGATTTGATGTTCCCACTTACTGAGCACTCTGCTTTTTAAGCCTCTTACATTCAGAGCTTTCATAGCACCTTACAGATAAACACATAAACATTTACTTTTCCCTCTTGCAAAATGATCTGCACTTGCTATTACTCCAGTTGTCATATAATATATTAGTATCCTTAGAACTATTTTAATTTTATTTACTGTTATAATTAACTCCATCTTTTAACTTTAATCAAAACATTTTGAATGCAGTCCAGTGGCTGACTGACCGTTATGATTTACTTTGCTGGAGACAAGCTGAGATACTTTGGTAGCAGGAAGGCAGGGGTTTTATTTCACTGTCTGTTCAGAAAATTAGCAAATTAACTCAAAAAAGCAGAAAAACCCTGGAAGAATTAAAAGCATAGATCTTCCATTCATGCCATGCCTTCACTCACAAAAATAACCAAGTCCACAGGCTGTTAAAAGCAGACAGGAATGTGGCTGGCAGCTACTCCAGATGTTGGTGGGCAACAGTTTTGCATTAAATGCATCTTTCAAATAATTTTCCATGACAGTGCCTGCTCCCCTCTCTGGGATGTGTTTGTGGAGTGTTGTTTCGTGGGGTCTGGGCTGGGCATACAGGGTGATTTCACAGCCTTCTGACACCAAGATTCTGCATCTCTGCAGCCATAGGAATATTCTAATCATCCTAAAGGTGCCCTTGGGGCGGGAACCTGCTGCAGGACATTTTGACAGATATTTTGTCCCTCCTCTGGGTGTTTATTGGACATGGAAATTGTTTTCCAGCACACTGTGGGGGGTCTCATGTGCAGTGAGAAGGACATTGTTGAACTGGGAGTGTCCCTGCCTTCATTCCCAAGCGGCAGCCAGAATATTACACCTTTTCTCCAGGTGTTTCGTCATGACATGGATGTGGTTTTTCAGCTGATGGGAAACCTTTTATAAGTTCTAAAGAGAACCAGCAGCTACAATAATGTTTCAGAGCAAAAGAGTAGCCATAGACAAGTGCTTTTCTTCCATATTTCAAAAAACAATATTACAAAGAACACTATTTCATTTGAACCTATCTCAGCTGACAGATTTTGCTCTGCTGTCACAAGTGCTACGCACAGTGAAGTTATTTTACAGATATGTGTAACTGCTTCTTGTAATTTATTCCAGAGAATTCATTTTAGTTCCTCTGATCACTCTCCGTTTTTCTATCCCTTCTCATTGACATGTCAAGATAATTCCTTGTAACAGTCGTTAAAGGACAAGAATAAGAGATTATAGACAAAAAAAATCTTCTTGCTATTTAATTTCCAAAATTGGTAAATATCTGGTTAAAGATAAGAAATATTGATACACATAAGTTTTAGCATCAGGCAGTCAACTTGAATTTCAGAATTGCAGATTCTTCATTTTCCTTTCACTTTCCTTTCACTTTAAATATAAAGAACACAGAAGCAAGCTTTTATTACGGGATAGATGGGATTCTTCAGGGAATAATTTTGAAGGATGTCAGGTTGCCCATAGCCTGATAAAAATTAAATCTACTTCATGCGCTTCAAGTATTACTAAACAACAAAAAATGACAGGAATCTTTGTAGTCCTGAGTTTCAAGCCTGGATGTTTTCATATTAAGAAGGGTTCTTTCCCAGGCTTTCTTCTGGTAAACAGAAGAACAATGTTTTGTAAATATAAGAATGTTTACATTCTTTCTTATAGGAGGGACCTTCTTCTGATGTCCCTCTGGGATGACCAATTGGTAGAAAAGTTTACCTTTTGTGTTACCAATCAAATTGGCCTCTGACATTCTGTATAAAAGAGGAAGTCATCCCACAATAAAGGGAGAACCCACGACCACCTGCAAAGGAGCCTGCATCTATTTCCTTTGATGTCTCTTGCGACATCTGGTGCCCAACGGCAGGAATTGCATCTGGTGCCCAACAGCGGAATTGCATCTGCTACGCAACTGGTGGAATTGCCCCCAAAGCCAACAGTGGACAATTGTGACAGCGAAAAAAGGTACCCTGCCCCCACCTCCGACTGGAAAAATTGAAATTTTGCTAGCTGAAGTTTTTTCCAGAGCTGCAAGCATGGTAACAGCTGTGCTAGCTCAGGAGGACATTTTAGTAATAGAAATTTGGGC
>VZUI01059353.1:0-14078 GCA_013401135.1 Cettia cetti
AGGCATTGATGAGCCATTAGCAGCAGATAAGGGAAACACTGCCCCACCTGGTTTCAACAGCTCATGAAGATGGTGATAGGATACATACTTTGGGCACCTCTTACATTTTAACCTAGGACAAGCTAAATCTTAAATTCATCAACTTCAGTAGAAACTAGTTTGCCCTGCAGAGTATATGGTGAGTACTGTCAAGAATCTAGAGGGTGTATGTATGATCTTCTAAAGGACTCCACTGGGCTTGATTTTTGTTGAATGTTTTTGCATTCAGGTGGTCTCCTTTAACAATGCAACAATTTCCAGTACTCTCCCAAGATCCATCATTACACAAAGAAAACCAACATTAAATTAAATCTGTGGATAAATGCAGGCAACCAAGACATTGCTTTTAAATTAGTTGAGGGGTTTTGGCTCATTTTTCATGACTATGAAGCACCTCACAGCATCTTTGCATTTGACCCTTAATAATTGTAGGGTAAAGTTGGAAGAGGGTGTCTGGATTGTACCTAGAGACACAGATGGTCTTAGGAACGAGAATTACTTCATTCACTTTGCTTCTTTGCCAGCCTTAACTGTGTAGTTGCTCAACTGATGAAGGAATGCATCTGACACCAGGTTAATATTAAACTTCATGCAATATACTTAACATCCTATTTTTTGTGTTGTCCTAGCATGTGTCCTGAGCTTCCTATTGCAGTATTCCTTTGGTTATAGGATATCTTCTCAATGGTGTCCTTCTGACTTAATGCCTCAATCCACAGAGTCTAAAATGTTTCCATTCTTTGTTGGTCAATCCTATTAGCATGGGGAAATTAGTTCCCTAGAAACCAGAGAGGGAATGCTGCAGTGGTTTAATTGTAGTGAAATTTGGGTTTAATACTTATATCTTTATCAGATTGACTTGCAGAAGATGCCATTGGGAAAACTGAGCAAGCGGCAGATCCAGAGTGCATACTCCATCCTGAATGAGGTTCAGCAGGTGAGCATAAAAGAGATGTTTGGAGCAAAAAGGGAAATCAGAGGTTTTTCTGGGATGAATTCTGAGCTGTGCATATAAAGATCTGTGCTTTCCCTCTGTCTGGACAAGAGGATGTGGCTTCCATAGGTAGCCAGTTATTTTTCTTCACTGTTGTACCAGTGTAGGCAGTACTTGTGTCTTCAGCATTTTTGTGGCACAAACTTTAGGCTGTGCCAGACATAAATGGCAGCTGAGCAAATGATCTGCCTTGATCTAACAGTGAGCTGGTGTTTCCACCCCAGAGAAGTGTCTGTCAGGGGATGGGAATAAAGGTTAAGTTGACACAGGAAAGAGTCTTGTTTGATAACACTGCTGTATTTACACATCGTGATCTGAACCATTCCAGAATCACTGCATAGTATTGCCTTTACAGATTGCAAAAATGTACCAGCATAACCCTTTTTTTTTGTTGTTTTGTTTTGTTTTGTTTTTATCACAGGCTCCCTGGCAAAGCATAGGTACAGGAAGTTTTTCAGTTGCTAGAATAGACCAGAACCTTGACAAGGTTATGCAGCACTTATATATCCTGAATACTTTATATATCCTGAGGACTTTATTTTGCCCTCCAGAAACATAATCCCCATGGAATTTTTCTCATACACAATTCTGTGTATTTCTGTGCAAATATTATGACTTGCTACATGCAAGACAATTAAATAGAAGTGTTCTTTTTAGTCCTATGAGAGTTTCAACATAAGCACTATTTTCATTGCTGCTCCTGTGTTAGTCTTTAAGTATTGTGTGTTTTTATTGCAATGAAGACTTAGTCTTACTCAGTAATTTTCTTTGGTGCTTGTTACATTGTCTAGGCAGTTTCTGACAATGGTTCAGAATCCCAGATTTTGGACCTCTCCAACCGCTTCTATACACTGATTCCTCATGATTTTGGGATGAAGAAGCCACCTCTCCTAAATAACTTGGAATACATTCAGGTATTGACTAGGAACTGGTTTTTTTGCAAATGTTGGAAAATGTTGTTGACAGGCAACAGGTCTTCATGTCAGACATCTAACATAGAGAATATGTGAGGTTTAACACTTACTTAACCTCATAAAAGCAGAGGTTAAAAGCCTCACAAGCAAAAAGATACTCTGAAGAAAAACAAGTTTAACCTCATGCCTTCATGAAGTTAAACTTGTTTTCCTTCAGAATATAATTTTGTTTATGTGCATGTATCTGTGTAAATAGTTATATGCATAAGGCATTAGAAGATAGAGATGTTATGTATATATGTGTGTATATATTTTAATACATTTGGGGGTGTATATATATATATTTAAAGACAGTGCTGTTGTGTTATTAGATAGCACCATGTGGCCAGTGATTGTCATACACTTTTCTAATTTGGGGTATCCCAGACTTATTCTGAACACGTCAAAGCCTTAGTAACATAACATTTCCTGTTTCAATTCTTCAGGCTAAAGTGCAGATGTTGGACAACTTGCTTGATATTGAGGTTGCTTACAGCCTTCTCAGAGGTGGAAATGAAGATGGAGATAAAGACCCCATTGACATCAACTATGAAAAACTTAAAACAGATATTAAGGTAAAGGAAAAAAAGGCAATGAGTGACTCTGAATCCAAGCTGATGTCCTGTTAGTTTGGAGTAAAACAAATCACCCAAACTGTAACTGGACAGATGTATGGCACTGAAATGGGTTAACAACTGGAGCACGTATTCAAGGAGATGCTGAAAGAACTGAGCTGTTTTGACCTGGAGAAAAGAAAGCTCAAATGATATTGTATCAATATCTTGGAGTATCTGATGGAGAAAGAAGGAAAGGAGACAGAGGCAGACTTTCCTTAGTAGTTTCCAGTGACAACAGGCAATGGGCACAAATTGAAACACAGGAATTGGTGCTTGATCAAAAGAAAAAGGTTTTGTTGTTGATGCTGTATGTTTTGGGTTTTTTAATTTGTTTACTCAGACAGTGGTCAAAGACTGGAAAAGGTTGCCCGGAAAGGCCATGGAGGGAGACTCTGTTCTTGTAGTTGTTGAAAGCTGGACTGGACTCAGTCCTTGGCTGACCCTTCTTTGAGTAATAGAATTGAAAATCATCTCAGTTTTCAGCATGATTTCAGATATTTTGTGGCTGGCTGTATATCTTCTGTGCATCTTCTCTAGCTAGGAATGTATTTCCACTTAAATGGTTGAGGAGGTTTAAAGATGGCAGTTGCAGGCATAGGGTGGATGTTGTCATGTTGTAAGATGGCTCCTAGTTTGTGTGCTGAGGAAACTTCTCATTTGCCTCTTTGCAGGTGGTTGACAAAGATTCAGAAGAAGCCAAGATTATCAAACAATATGTGAAGAACACTCATGCTGCTACGCACAATGCATATGACCTCAAAGTTGTGGATGTAAGCTGGGCAGCACTGGGGTTTATCTTTGGGAAGATAGACTCACCTAAGTTGATTTGCTTGTTAGCAATTATCTTATATTTTTGAGTAGGTTACCCAGTTTCCTCTGTTGAAGGGATGATTTGGTAGAACATTTTCTTTTAATTAGAATAGCAAAAGTCTAGGCAGAGATGGATCTAATGAGATGTTTTTCTTTGGTGTTTTTAATTTAATTTGCCTCAAAGGGAAGGTGGAGGAGTAATCATCTGAAATTGAGCCTTAGTTCATTGAATGATTTTTTCAGAAAAATAGAGCCTCATGAAAATGCAGAAGAAAGGGCAGAGAAGTAATCAATAACAAGTATTGCATGATTGCTGCTCTTTTTTGCTAGCACAACACGGCCAATTACAAACACTAAATCCCATCCCGATCAATTTCCCCGATCAATGTACATTGCAGATTGGATGATTGTTTTCTCCCCTCTGATGAGTTGCATGAAGGTAATTGTTTATTCGTTTGCTTGTTCTTTTCCTCCTGTTCTCTTCTGAACTGAAGATCTTCAGGATTGAGCGTGAGGGGGAGAGCCAGCGTTACAAGCCCTTCAAGCAGCTCCACAACCGCCAGTTGCTGTGGCACGGCTCCCGCACCACCAACTTCGCCGGGATCCTCTCGCAGGGTCTGCGGATAGCTCCACCTGAAGCTCCTGTGGTAGGTGAAATTGCATCTCTGGCTGCCTACAGCTCTGTGCCCAGAGATGGCCACAGTCAGGGACAACCTAAATAAGGGAATTTCTGTGTGGGGAGGGCCCCTGTGTTTTCTGCCACCATTTAGACAACATTGTGTCCCCCGAGTGGGGGTGTCCACAAGAGCTTGACTTGCAGCTTTGTTCTCCTGGGAGCCCAGCCAGGTGGATTCAATGCTGCCTTTGTGTTGCTTTATTGCTCCAATTTTATTTGTCTATTTATTTATTTATTTGTTTGTTTGTTTATTCGTTTCCTTCTTGCAGACCGGCTACATGTTCGGGAAGGGCATCTATTTTGCAGACATGGTGTCCAAGAGTGCAAACTACTGTCACACATCTCAAGCTGATCCTATAGGTTTAGTACTACTGGGAGAAGTTGCCCTTGGAAATATGTACGTAACTTATGAAGGGTATTTGCCAAATGTGCTTAATGCAGCCTCATAGAAGGTGATGCTAAGATTGCAAGCCTTCTCTTCAGTGTGAAGAAAAAGCATGTGTTTTTCTTCAGAAACAAAATCTGGTTTTTCTTAAAATAAAAGCTATTGTTGCAGGTCTAGCTGAATCTTGTACAAAATGCTAACATACCAAGACAAAGAAGGGCTGTTGAATTCCAGAAGTCTAAAATTTAGATTAACTCATCATAAACTAAAGCCTGAGAAATTTGGGAATTTTTTTTCACTAAGATAGTTTAAGATGAGTGTAAAGTGCTATTGTGTGTTCTTTGTGCTGTCCAGGTACGAACTAAAGAATGCTTCCCACATCACAAAATTGCCCAAGGGAAAACACAGTGTCAAAGGTAAGTATTAGTAGTTGTCACTGATAATCTGTAATTGATGGCAGACTTGGTTGTGGTGCTCTGCTTAGCAAAGAGAGCCATAGTCACTTCTTAACTGTACTTCCTTTAAGTTGTATAATGTTGCTCTTTAATTGCATCAGGATGTGCATGTTGTGTTTTAAGATGCAAGTTAATACACTTCGAGTGTTAAGACTGAAGGTGCTGAAGTTCAGGAGGAAACTTCTATTTGATGTTACACTGGAGAAAATATAAAGTACATTCTCCAACTTTTTACTTGCTTTCATTGTAACAATACTGTAAATTTTAGAAGAGAGATTAATAGATCAAAAGAGTAATTGTTTAGCTTTCAAAGTGGCTTAGAAGCTTGGACGGAAGGGAAAAGCTAGGAATAAAAGTTCAGATGGAACAACTGTTCTCATTACACTTCTATCTGCAAAAAGTGTCATATATTGAAAAAGATGAGACAAAAGACTTACTGTCTTCTGTACCAAGATGGGAGAGTGAAGAACAGTATCTTCAGTAATGGGTGGCTTATCTTGAACTATTCATTTTGAGAGGCTTAAAAAATAGGTTGCCTAAAATAGAATAAAAGATGACTTTCCACCTTTTTCTATACATACTACTCATGTTCCTATGGATGTCAAATCAGATTTATATTGAAAATTTTAATGAGACTAGGAATTGGTTTGTTGTACTTGTCTGCAAATGCTGCGATGTGCATGTTTTCATTAATGGAGATAGGATATGAGAGCTACAAATCTGTTCTGGTTTAGTTTTGATCATACAGATTAGACAATTAACAGTTGAAAGTCTAAAATTCTCATTTTTAATATAGCAGAGTACAACTGCCATAAATACGGTGATGCTGAATGGAATAAACAGACCGTATTCTTTGTTCTGTTGAAGATACTTCTACACTTAATTCAAAAGTATATATGAAGTAGTATTTGGCTGGCTGGATCATTTTCTTTATGTGCAAAGTCTGTGTTTGCCTCCTAGATTTGTAACTAATGTTATTTTCCCTTTCTAGGCTTGGGCAAAACCGCGCCTGATCCCACAGCCACTACCACCCTTGGTGGTGTAGAGGTTCCCTTAGGGAATGGGATCTCCACAGGAATTAATGATACCTGTCTTCTGTATAACGAGTATCCTTTGCTGTCACGTTGGCTGCACATGGTGTTTGAGGGCCACTGCATGTGCAGGACCTCACTAAGGCCAGTTAGGAGTTTTGCCTCACTGTGTTTTGTTTGGTTTAGAGCTGCTTTGGGGAGGGAAATTTTCAGACAATCTCTTCTGCAAGGGGGATGATCTTACAGTTGCTGCACTTTAATTGTCATTCTGCAAAAAAAAGGAAACAATACATGTACCAATAGCCCCACAGGAACCATACCAAAAGTTATTAGAGTGGTCAGGCAATGTCTTGCCCAGAGATGTGCCAGGACAAGGGGAGGGGAATGCATCCTGTGGTTTCTCATCACTCCAGTCAGTGCTGTGGTAGGCCAGCTCAGCCAGGAGGAGGTGGGGGAGCCATCTCTGTGCTCTTGCACTCTCAGCACGTCTTTTGTGTTCCCCAGGCGTCTACAAGTGTTGAGGTAAGCCCCAAATCCCCATCAGAGATGTAGCCATTAAGTGTCTTTCTAGGCAGAAGTGCCTCCAAATCAATTAGTGCTTTAAACCCACAAGAGGTCATAAGAGTACAAATAAGTGATGTCCAATGTCCAGCTCACTCTCTTCACTGCCAGTGAAGCAGGTAACCCAGTAATGCAATCTTTGGATTTGTAGAAACTGCCTTTGGCTTTGGTGAGCTGTTGTCCTCCTACAAGGAGTCTGTGCAACACAACCCATGGCAATACTGGTTTTATCTTGAGTTTTCTTAAATATACCATCTGTCAGATGATGAGCTATAATACCGTTGGTATTAGCTAGTTGAGGTAATATGATGTATATTTATTTTGGTTTACACTTTGGAATTAGAGGTAAGTTTGAGGCCTAAGGCATTGTGAAACATAGAGATGAGCTGGGACTGTCTCTGGAAAAAGTAAGAATGTGCAAACACTGACAATCACTGTAGAGTTCTTCTCTCTGATTCCAGTTTGGGTTTTTTAGTGGGAAATTTAGACTTTGTGCTAGAAGGTAGCAAAAGAACTGCAATTATAATTCTAAATGCTGGGTCTGAAATTGTAGCTCTCATTTAAGCTACATGACTCCTCTGCTTAGATAACAAGAGAGATGAGTGTTACTCTGACCAAAAATAATTTTCAGGAGCCACTGCCCTGTATCTAAGCCAGTTCACCTGCCTGTCACTCAGGATTCCTGCTGCGCTATTCTCACGTTACTTAATTGCTTGTTTCTAACTATTGTATAAAACATTTTCAGATTCATGGAAAAGTCAGATTTAAAGCTTTGTGGTTTGAGGTCTTAGAACTGGTTAATCACACAGGCATCTGTACGGTAACTTTAGTTCAGAGGTGAAGTTCACTGTGTGTTGAGGTTTTTCTGTGTCATTAATATCAACTAATTATTCCTTAACATTCTTCCCAGATATATTGTGTATGATGTTGCTCAGGTAAATCTGAAGTACCTGTTGAAGCTGAAATTCAACTATAAGACATCACTCTGGTGAACAGTATTTAGAAGCCCTGTTAGAGTTATACTGTAGTTACACTATAGCGTTGACTTCTGACATGCTTATGCATTGACTTCTCTTACCAAGATATCAGGAGCTAAACTGCAGAAGAAATTACTAAATCCTATTTAGTACAACACTTAGTGAAAGTTTTATATTAAAAGTGTGGCAATACATGGACCTGAATTCTGATGAGAACGAGTACCTGGTTTTGTTTTATACCACTTCTAATTCTGGTGCTTTAAGTGTTTCTTTCAATTGACCAGACAAGAAAGAAGAAGGGAAATTAATCTGGTGTTCTTAGCCAAACAGAGCTGGGCAAGAGCAGGAGAAGGAACTTCAGCACGTTTGTGATACTTGCTCTGTTAAGGTTCCCCTGTGTTCAAGATACTCTTTTCCAATTTTCACTTGACTAAACAATAAATGTGCATTTATTTTGAGGTAAAGAAAATAAAAGCTAATTTCATACTAACAGTTTATGTTTCAAAACTTCCAAATTGTTTTGGGTTTGAGTCATAATTTAAATGTATTTGGTAGAATGTTCTTAAACATGGTATCTCTCTTGAGGATCGAATGCCAAATATTGAAATCTGTAGTCATGTTTCAGGAAGTTATGATGAAATTAAAATTTGGACTTTCCACTGAGACTTCATCTGTCAACAGTTGGTGTGGTAAACATGGAAAATGAGCTTGTGGCTGTTTGAATTTAGTGTTAGCCCCAATAAACCTCCTTTAAATACCTACCTTCAACATGATGTAAGCTGGTTGTTATAGAATCACATCCTGACAAAGCTGGAAGTTGAGTTTGGGCTCAAGCTTCACTCATCAAAACCTGGAGTGAGGTCTGTTGCTACACTGTCAGTGGTCTTGAAATCCCTGTCTCAAAGCAGCAATATAAACTGATAATTTCAATGTTTCATGATGTTTGTTACTTCTCACTTTTAGTTAGTCATTGAGCAGTATGGAAGCACTCAACCATAGAGTCACATCAGATCATTCTCTTTAAAAATTACTGATTTCCCTGAGGCATTAGGGAAAGTGATGGCTAATTTGCAAGAAGGAAACAGTTCAACCATCATTCTGATGGTTGTGGCTTCAGTCTTTAGTAACCTGTGTAGAAACAGCAGATCCATTTCCTAAAATGTTGTTGTGTCCCAGGCCTTTTGTAAAAGGAGTTAAAGCCAAAGTGGTTGCTAGTGGTGCAGGTCTTTCCAGGACCACTGAGGGAGGGGAAGATGAAGAGTGATAGATGAAAAACAAAGCTGCTCTCAGGGAGAGAAGGAAATGTAGAAGGACTGGGTAAGTTGTATGGCTTGAGGACAGCTCAACAGAAAAAAATGATTGAGGTTGGTGATAATGGATTTTGAGAGGAAGTGAGGAGAGTAGCCTGTCTTCTGCCTCTTTAGTAGCTTAACCAGTGGCTAATCATTGTTTTGCTTCCAAAAACCCCTTTTGGTCAGTCACTTAAGTATGATCTTGTCAGTCTCTGAAAGAGAACATGAGAACTTGTTCAGTTTAGTTATGAGATAGATTACGTTTTTCTTCCTCTAAAAAAGCACTTTACAGTTCAGTTTGGGACCAGGAATTGAAGGCAGCTGCTTTTGGTGCTCCCTCTGTCACCTGTACTAGAGGTGGCTGAAAGTTCCCTGTTTCTCCAACCCAAGCAGCACAAGGAGTGCTTTGTGCTGTGTTATGTAGGGCTCAGCTATAATTACAGCACAAGCAAGTACATACCAAGCTGTCCCTAACCTTGCAAATACAGCAGGAAAAGATGCAGGACATTCTGAAGAGGCAGCAGGTGCCCTTTGGGGGGCCCTCAGGAGAGCCCTGAGACCATCCTGCAGTGAAATCTGATGTCAGTCCAGGTGCTGCTTCTGCTGCTAGCTTGCCCAAGCGCAGAGCAGATCTGCTCTCCTGGAAGCTGCTGGACCCAGTGGATGGACAGCCTCTCCCTGGGGCCAGGCTGGGAAGAGCAGCATGGTGACAAGCACTGAAGGCACTGCTTGGGGACTACGAGCACAGAGCAGAGCTGGATGAATAGGTAGACCCATTTCTGTCAAAAGCACTTGAAAGGAACGAGTTGTCAAGACATGAGGTCCCATGACATCCTGTGCTTTTTTCAGGGGAGGCATGTTATGGAACGGCTTCTGATCTAAATGTTAAACTACCAAAAGCAGCGATTTATAAATATTTAACCATTTTATCTTTATTTAGCATGGCTGCAGGCTCTGTTGTACAACGGTTCACAGACATTAAGATAGTCCATGCAGTTAATTGAAGGAAGCCAGCCTAGGCTTACTGATTGGCAGTCAGTGTAAATTCTTTGTGACTTACCAGAGTTCATGCAGGAAAAAAAATGTCTGAGGAAAATAAATTAGAGCACAAGTTGCCCATCCTGGTACTTTAGCCATAAAACAATGACGTTCTTCCCCTGCCCCCCTTCAGTTTCTAGTCAGAGGAAAGCGGGGAGGGGGAACCCCAAACAAATAATTTCTGTATTAAAAAGACCTCTGGACACATGAAACTTTGTCAATGCCATAAATAATTGTACTCCTGTTCTTAAATGAGGCCTGCAGTGTTTGCAACTACTGAGGTCTCAGCTTCAGCTTGCTTTCTGGGAGACTGCTACAAAACTCACTCTGAATTCTAGGGACACAATGACATAATTATCTGCTGAAGTGTTATAGTAGGCAATTTATATCCCACTTAGTGTTTTGCCTGAATTGCTTTTATGTATGTGTTGAGGCTCCTAACTTAGTCCATTATACTCATGCTCCTGTTATGCCCATAAAAATAGTTTCCACTGTTGTGGAGTACATGCATCTAAGCAAGAGCCTGTGTGTGCTTTCACTTTCAAATTAATGCCAGCCTGCTTCCCCAGAAATGATCATTTTGGAGATGAAGTGGCACCTGTGAGAAGAAATGCAGATGTAGGTCCCAGCCAAGATGAGTTGCTGTGATGATTTTCATTTGTTCTGGTGTGAAGGAAGCATGTGGACCTATTGTGGGCATTGTGGATCACTCCCACAGAAGTGAGATACACAGGGACAGGCAAGGTGAGAAGAAGGAATGACTTCCCAAGGACTCAAATTGGAAACTACTGCTTCCCTCACCTCCTCGTTACAAAGTCTAATTTCATAATGTGATTAATGCTGCAGGACTCAGACCTCACAAGAAGGTGCTTCAGTGACCAAAGAGCACTCTCTCCTGCCAGCTGTCTGTGCTCTTTTTCCTACTGCTAGGGCCTGCCTAGGGGAGATGAGGAAATGACAGCGTAGGTGGCTCCTGTCCCCTGGACACAGCACCACCTGCTCTGTGCTGACAGCACTCTGAATGCATCGGTCAGTAGCTGGTGTAACCCACGTCTTGATATCATCTGCAGCAAGCGAGGAGCAGTGGGCGCGTGGCAGTGCTCTCTGCAGCATTTCAGCACATCATTAGGAGCAGTTGCCTAACGTGACCCTGGCGAGAGCGAATGGCAGCAGTGCAGCCAGTTTAGAGCCCTCCTCCAGCTGTGCCAAGCAGGTGAGTCAGCAGCACCTAAGGCAGGTTGTTGGCAGCGAGCGCGGCTGTTTGCAGTCGCCCTGCCTGTCGGAAGGAAGAGTTGTGTCATTTCCACGCCACCCAAGTGCAAACTGCAGATTGGCCAGAATGGCAAAAGGGTGCACTGAAACATTGCGTGTTTGTGTGCGCTGACAAATGGCCCTGGCTGGGGCTTTGTCAAACGGGGTCGCGTCTGTGTGACTTGGAAACAGCGAGCACAGGACAAATGAAAAACCAAAACACGGAGATACTGCAGCATTCATTAAAGGCCAAGATGTGAAAGGTCCTTCATCCAGGAATCATCATGCAGTGTTGATTGTTACCCTTTCAACATAGTGAATGGTAATGGCTTCTGTTAAATATTTTCCAAGTGCAGCTATTTGAATGAAATGAAGGAATAATCATCATTGTGCTGTTGGGAGCTGAATCTACCTTTGCACCTTTTAATTTGTGAGATGATTGGCAGGAGACGTTTTGGGAGGGGGAATATCCCTCTCACCTTTTTCATCTAGTTTTATTGTAGTCTACAAAGACTCCCTGAAAGGCATTGAGGTTTTTTGATTCCTTTTTCCCTTGTAAAAATTCACACTCTTGAGGGCTGTTGCGAAATGTGGTTGTGTTTAGAACACTTTTCATCCCTCCCTTGCAAAGCCCTTGCTCAGGGAAAGCTGGGTCAGGGTGGCTCTGCGCGACGCTGCTTTCAGTGCAGCCAGACCTGATGACAAGGTTTACAAAGCACAGCAGTAAAAACCTTGCTGGTAATCAGTGTCTTCTGTCAACTCTGAAAGTCTCAGTGTTGCCAGTCTTAGCTGAGCATTACCATACTGCCCTTGGAACAAGAGGAGCACAGCTGAAATACAGAGAAATATTGGTGTCATTAACACGTTTAACTGAGCCTGGAAGGTCTGGTACATATCAGGCGTTTTGGGTGGTGGAAGTGTTTTATTAAAAGGCAAAAATTATGCAGGATTTAACGTTTGGGGTAGGGTGAGGGGGTGTGTCAGTGTTTAAAATAGCAAAGGTTACTATTTAGGTGTGTTTTGTTACTAGTTTCTTTAGTTTTGTGCCTATGGTGCTTTCCAGCTGTACTATAGCAGCTTTCTTTGGAGCTGAGCAGTATGGAAAGCTCGGTCTGAAATGTCTTAGGCCCTTTGGGGCTAAGGGCAGGGAAGGCTGTTTAAACAGCCTTTCAAAATGACCTGAAAAGGGGGCTGCAAATGTGAGCTAGCCTTTATATTTTCTTTCTCCTCTTTTTTTTTCTTTTCTTTTTTAGCTCTGCTACAATGTACACAGAAAGTCCTGGAGGGAATTTCTAAAGCATTTCACTCAATTTGTTTCTTCACTTAAAAAATTACTTTTTTCCCTTTGAGTACAAGGGCAGCATTGATTTTATTTATTTATGTATTAAAATTGTTTAATGAGATGACCTATATCCTGCCCCTCTCAACGTGATAGAGTGCCTAGTCATCTGAGTTCATTAGCAAATTAAGAATGCAAACTTTATTCCATGTCCCAAGATACACATTTTTTGTATTTTGTAGAATCTTTGGCTTCACCTAGGTGCCTTCAAAGAGCTCCATACTACCAGGCATAGCATCCATTTTGCATTACACCACTGTGCTCTTGGCAATATGCTTAACATGTGACACAGACTTAGCCTTGACTAAGATATACTGTTTATTTATTCTGAGGCTCTATTTGTATTTTCATATTTATTTCTTTATATTAAAAAAGGACATTTGGTTGGTGTAATAACAGTAGATACTGTTATCAAAGCCAAACTTATGTAAAGAGTCTGGTCCATGAGCAATTAAGGTGCTTGTGGTTCATGATGGTTTCTCCATGCTTCTATTTCTTGATGGAGAATCTTTAAAATTCGCTGTAGTGCAGAGATTTAAGAAAACTATGCACAAAAAAACCCCCACTGCTGCTGCTTGAAGAAAGCTTTCAGGAGTGGCATGGTAGAGGGCAGGCCAAGACAAGGAGCTTGTTAGCCAACAAGGGTAGGCTAGCAACATTGTCAGGGATTCCTTGGCTTTCCCTGGCACTGGGTGAGAACAAGTGAGACCCTGACCTTCGGCCTTGGGCTCCGTGAGCGTTTCAGCCCCCTCTCGGGAGGAGTGCCACAGACCATGACAGCAGGGCCAGGGCTGGCTGTGCTGGGATTGTTGTGATCCCTTACTCCTCCTGGAGCCTCACCTCTGCAGTCGTCCATAAAAGCAACAACAAAGAAAATAGGCACAGTTTAGCAAAAAGTTATTATGTAATGAAGGAGGATGGAAATAATATAATGGGATTGTTTAAAGACTTATAGCTAGCACAGCTACTTTGGGGTGACCCTTTGTGACAGCCAACACCTCCACCCCCTTCCCCGCCTCATCCTGAACTCCCAATCACCCATTCTCCCTCATCCTGCATCATAAGGACAGGGAACTGTTGGAGCAAGTCCAGAGGAGGACCATGGCAGTGATAAGAGGACTGGAGCGCCGACCCTGTGATAACAGCCTGAGAAAATTGGGGCTCTTCAGGCCGGGAAAAGTTTGTGTGAAGGCCTCATGGCAACCTTCCAGTATCTGAAGAGGGACTCTGTCAGGAACCGTAGTTGTGATAGGACAAGGAGTGATGGATACAAACTGAAAGAGGGGAAAATTAGGCTAGATATTAGGAACAAAGTCTTTACTGGGAGGGTGGTGAGACACTGGAGCAGGTTGCCCAGATCAGCTCTGGCTAGCCCAGCCCTGGAGGTGTTCAAAGCATGGTTGGATGAGGCTCTGAGCGACCAGGTCTAGTGGAAGGTGCCCCGACCAGTGGCACGGAATTGGAACCAGACTGGAAATACTACAACGTCCACTTCAATTCCTTAACTACGGTTGTGCGGTCCCGCCAGGCTCCGGGACGGCGCTATTCCCGTTCCTTCCTGCCGAGCCCGGCTCCTGCCCCCGGGAGCGGCGCGCGCTCCCCCCGCCCCTCCCCTCGCGGCCCACGGGCGAAGGCCCCGCGCCGCCCCCCCGCCCGCCGC
>VZUI01059357.1:0-13296 GCA_013401135.1 Cettia cetti
TATCTATCTATCTATCTATCTATCTATCTATCTATCTATCTATCTATCTATCTATCTATCTATCTATCTATCTATCATGTTCTTATCCATTGTACAAATCTGAAATATTGAGATGGCAGTAAAAGAAAATGTAATGGGATGCTTTCTATATGTAGAGATTTTATCTTCACAGGGTAGAAACAGAGGGGTGAGATATTGCAAGTCCTATTTTGAAACAACTACCATATTATCAGCATGCTACTGCTTAAATACAAAGCATACAAAATACCATGAGAAAAATGACACTAAGGACTGCTTGTTTGACTAAAACTGACAAGGTTATTTTGCAGAACCTTGAAAGTTTTTAGTACAACCTTAATTTGACTTGCACTTAAAGATCATCTCTGTTAGTCTAGTGACATTTTCCAGTCCCTTAGGTTACGATTTAAGATGGGTTTCATTTAGCTCACAAAATGTACACAACTGCATAACCTATTTAGTTACAGTAAGCAAGTAAAACTTACCCTGTTTTATTAATTTTTAAGCGCAGTACATAATTCAGCAATGCAATACATTATTGAATTGCTAACATCATGTTTTCTTTCAAATGGCCTTCTTTGTTCTTTTATAAAAATCCTTTTCCTTTTCAGAGACTGCTTCCCTATTGACTTCCTATTCCTTCTTGCTGAAGGAGTTGCAGTAAATGGTCTTTTGAATGCATCAAAACCATTCAGTGTGTCAGCAGCATGGAACCACAGCACAGAAATGTGGATGACCTTACTTTAGGGATAAGGCTAGATTTTCTGCACCCTTTTTTCTACCTGCTAGATGAAAATAACTTCATTTCCAATTCACATGTTAAATAGGAAGCAAACACTGATTGGGCTTTTATGTCTATATTGTTTTTATAGATGAAAACATTCCAGTCTTTCTTTAGATCTTTAGTTCTTGAGAGAAAATGGCCTTTAATTTCAGTACAATTTCCACAATGAGACAGTGATCTTTCTTTTTTATATGCTGCCCTCTAATCTTGTTCAAATTGGTTATACAGGAGTATGACAAAAAATGACCATTGTAGAACTCACCTTGATTTTTAATTGGTGTTGGTTGTCACATGCCTGAACTATGCTTATTCAAACTGTGTGTATTAAAAGGAATACAATGAATGGATAGGTACAATAGGTGTGCTTCTGAGACCAGTTTTTACTTATCAGAAATTTAGAAACACAGGATGAGGCTTACTTTGCTTAGCTCTCACATTGAAAGATGCTTAACTTGAGACTCATCTCTCAAACAGGAGGCGAAAGAAGGAGTTTTCTGGCCTTTAGAAATAAAGTAAATGTCTGGGTGAGATTTGATGTCAAACTTCTGGTGGCTAATGCTGCATGGTGCTTCCTGTTCTTGAAGATCTTTGGTACACTTTCAAAATACTCTGCGTTTTTTTCAAGTGCTGATTTTTCATGCATATTGATAAGAGGAGGAAGTCCTGGTATTGACAAACAGCAGGTTCAATTTTATTTAAATTCAAATAATTATGAAATATTAAATATGTAAAATATTCTAGAATTATAGAAAGTGGAATATTGAAGAATTATGATTATTTTTTCTTCAGGAAGATAAAATTAATTATTATTTGTTTTGAGGGTTTTTTCAGTAGAAAAATTTATAATATAATGTTTGTATAAAAATACAAGCATTGAGAGGAACAAGTGCTTGCATTTCTGAGCTATGACTATATGAAAATTGCAACCCTGCCTGACTAACATGACAGATATGTGTATGCTCTGTCTTCTATTTAAAGGGTCAAGCAGTAAAACATGGACTTGCATATGATTTGGGTTTTTTTCCACAGAAGAGTTTCTTTTGTTGGAAAAGTGATTATCACATTATTAAAGATTTTCGAAAGGGTAAAAAAGTTCAAACCCTTAAAATTTTATTTTGTGTGTACTCATATAACTGCATGATATTACCACTGGAACGCAAATTTTTACATTAAAGCAATAGCAAAAATTCATAATTATTTCTTGTAACTCAGGATGGTGTCATTAGGTTATGGAATCTCAGTTAATGTTAATATTTTGTTAGGGTAGATTATGCCTTACAGGTACATTGAAGATTGCAATTGAATTCGTCATTATAGAATGCTGAATTTTGGTTTTGAATGAGCTCAGTTTTTGTTAATGTGTAATAACAGAAGTTGCTAAGATGAGTTGGAACAAGAAACTACTACAGCAAACCAGGAAAAAAGCTGGGCATGTAATGATTAGATATTTTAACAAAACCTTGTCACCAGATTTTTTTTTGTGATACTTAAAGTAGGTTTGAACTAGGAAATTCTAGCAATCTTTACTTAGTGGGTATGCTGTTATACACCTGAGTCAGCTTTGAATCAAAGCCTCCCCATGAAGGGAAAATTTCAATTAATGGGCATGAATAGACCTGGACAACACAAGAGAAGGGCAGTCATTCAGTCTGGTTTCCTGCAAGGTTAGAATTATTCTATCTACATGTTATAAAATGTGTGAAGTCTGGTTTTGTGTATTCCATTTATCCTAAACTCTACCCTTTTTCATATGAGGTTGTGCAGACAATTTTCAGTTACTATGGGTAATGCCTAAATTAGCCATTCTTTGTACAAATGTGATTCTCCAGTATCGTTACTACTTTCTTCCTGCTTTTTCTGCCATCTTAATATATTTTGTTTGTGTATTTTCACATTCCTCTTAAAACCTGTAGGTTTATTTGATACCCTAATATGGGATATAATTTTGTCACCATTTCTGAGTCTGCTTTATAGTATTGTGAGGAGAGTGGAGTCTACCATTCGGCTTTATCAATTTTTTGCTAATGTGCTTTCTCTCTTATGATATGAGATAGTGATCCATAATACAAATAACACTGATGTTTTAGAAACTTCAGGTCAACTGGAAACTAACTTTTTTTACTGCCATTGACTTTGCATGGGTGTGTTGGTAACTAGCACATCTCTTCAGGAATAATTTTCAAGAAAGAGAGAAAACTCATGAAAAATACCTTATACTAGTGAGAATATAAGGTAGAAGCAAAACTGTAGATGACATTCAGAGTACTCCTTTTGTCCCTTCATTCTAAAAGCTGAGCAGCAATAAGTCAAGAGTGAAGGACTGACTTATTACAGTACTATTGTGGTAATAGTCTAATCACCAAATTACATATAGACACCACAAAGACACATGAAACTTCGATATGATAGACATATGCACTTTTTAAATACCTTTACAAGTATTGATCACACCTTTTTCTATGGTCTAAAGCTCATTTTACTTAATGGAGTCTTGTCCATCTAAATACTATGATACCGTATCAACAAAGATAATAAAAATGTATGGTTAATTATAGATTTTTGGATTATTTGTTGGACAATGGGTTAAATTGCAAACGAAAATGTCCCAAATTTCCTTCACCATTCCATTCTCTTCTGCTTAGATTACAAATTAAACATTATTGGTTATGAAAAAAACCCCAAAGAACAAAACATCACCTAGTGAGCAAGACACATTCTGTAGCTAGGAGGAAAAAAAAAAGGCAAAAAGTTAAGAAAGTTGAGATGGGAAGTAAAAAAATATAGTAATATGAGTTTCTGACAAGGAATTTTTTAGCTTTAGTATTTGAGATTCTATTTGTGCTGGGTGTAAGTCATGAATTTCAATAGCTTAGAAAGAAATGCATGTCTAGACAGTGATTTTTTTCCCCTCCTGCTTTTAATATTGCCACCTGTTGTGAACTCCACAAAGAGATGTATGTTAAAATGTATAGGATAAGAGAGAAAATAAAGTTGCTTTCTTAATATTTTAGAGTATTATGGCCCTTGTTATATGATTTAATTTAAATGAAATAGAAAGATGGTTTCCATTCTGCTGGAAAGAACTTAAAACATTACAGCATTTCATGTAAATTGTTTTCACTGCTGTATATTTCAGTAGAAGGTCTTCTATATACAAAGTATCTTTTTTACTTACAGGGAACAATCTATTAGTATTTATTAAACAGAAATTAGATAAGAGTACATAAGATCAAGGAAATGAACACAGGACTTAAGTAAATGTCAAGCTTTTGTAACACTGATACATGTGTGCTGTCTGCTGGAGCTGGTTATGGCACTTGGGTCTCAGCTGAAATATATGTAAAGCTACATGAGTGTAGACAGCTCTCTATAGATACTCATCTAAAACAGTTGTGTGTGTTTGATTTGTTTTTTTTTTAATTCTAGGAGCTACAGCAAGTAAATTGCAGTCAACAAATGTGTCCTGAGGTGCTGCAGTTTCAGGCAGAAGAATGTAAAATAACTAGTGAATGGGTACAACTATCCCCTTTTAGCTAAATTTTCTTGTAACTTTTTAGGAAGGCACATTAGACATTCATGTCTAACATACTTTTGTGGAGAAAATGGAACAGTTGTTGGTAGTTAAGAGTTACTTGGCTAAATGCATATCTCTGTAAAATGTCATGAGGTTTTCCTTATGTTCTTTCTATATCAGAATATTTTCTTCTGTTATTTAAAGTTCACATTAGCTGGAGTCTTCTTTGACTTCAGTCTAGCTGCCCTCAAAAACAAGAACTATTTTGTAAATAGTGGCTTGTAAAACCATGCTTAAAGTTTCTCACATTAGCAGTAGTGTAGTAGGAGTATAAATATGTATTTACTTCATTCAAATAACCTAATTTCTTTTGTTTGCTGCAAAGTTCCACACTTCCCAAATGGAGTGTGGAATAGTCCTCTCTTGTGAGTTCCAAATATCAATCAGATCTTTTGGCAGATGGGGCAATATGCAGTCTTGCTGATCTTGTCCCATTCAGCCAGCCAGAACATGCTGGTTATGAAACTTAATGACAGATTTTTTTCTTGGTGATTGACTGATGAGTGCAAGGTGTTCTGAATGTCTCATGACCTGGTGGACTCAAGATGTCTACTTGTTAGTTCTTTCAACTTGCCAGTAGGCTAGGATAAACTCTGTGACTATCTAGAAACATACACAAAGTAAAAAATGTTAAATATTACCACATCCTTATGGAATAAGCTAATGGTTGCCTTTCACAAGGTTAGCAGGAAGCCAAATATTCAGCATATAAACTAAATATGAAATCTAAGTAGTGCATTAATGAGATGCTCTTCTGAGACAACTAATTCCATATTTACTTTATTGCAAAATCTGTAAGTTGACAAAATGTGGTGGGGTTGTGGTTTTTTTTTTGTTTGTTTGTTTTTGTTTTGTTTTTTTTTTTGTTTTGTTTTGTTTTTTCTTGGTTTTGTTTTGTGTGTGGTTTTTTTCTTTTTCTTTTTATGGAAACCCTTGAGTAGAAAACTGCCTTGTTGGAATTGCCTGTAGACTGTATGTCACTGCTGTACAAAACTATGTAAGAAAAGCTATCTGATACCATTCAATGTTCATTCAAGCATTCAAGAAAAAAACGGGAACCTTATTTCTAGCTCTGTCATTGAAAGAATTATAAGCATTTCACTCACCACTTATTTCAGAACAAAGCTATTTAACCTGACATTTGCTTGCAGGAAGCTATATCCAGTAGGGGCTGATGTATGTCCAATGCTTTTACCTACCATTAAAAATCATATTGCTGGGTTGTAGCAATAGCTTTTGCAATCATATGTCTGGTTGTAATTGTACTATAAATTTTGATTTCCTGTTGAAAAGAGGCAGTTATTTTGCTACAAGAACTAAAAGGTATCCTTGCTTTCAGGTTTTAGTAGAATCTGCAGGGCTAACAAATAAAAGTTGATATGAAAGTTTTACATCTGGATCTGTAATATGCCAAAAAGAAATAACAGGGTCTTAAAACTGTCTTTAATTGAATTCCTCCTCTTTACTCAGAATACCATGTTTATTTACCCTTGACTTTCTTCAGGTCAGACTTTTATCCTCTAAATCCAGTATATCATATGACAAGATAAGTAATTTCAGCCATAGCAGAATACATATACAACTTAGAATAATGAATATGTTCATTTTCTTACCATATCAACAACCATACAAGAAAAATTTTGAAAAGGTAGTGTGTCAGGAAAACATTTAAATGGAAAAGAGCTAGTAAACTTGTAAATTCAAAGCTGAAGAAGAAGAAAACTGATAAGTGTGTTGTTGAACAGCAGGTTCATCTTACAAGCAGTACTGATTTAAAATAAACATTTTGTTTTGTCAGGGCTTTAGTTGCAGATACCTTAGTCCAAACTATTTCCATACATATTATAGTCTTATGAATACTATTCTCATAAAACCAGTTAAAAATGGAAAACTAGTTGGGAAAATATTCAGAGTATTGAACTGAAAAAAGAATGATTCTACTTACACCCAGTCTTTGTTACAAAACATCATAAATGTTTCTCTCTGCTACTCTCCATAGCTATGAATCTACTCAGTATTACATTAAATGTAACAGAATAACTTTACAAAGAATTTTAAAGAAGAAATCTATAAAATTTTAGTTTAATTCCTGTATTGATTTAAAAAGAAATCATGAGTTCCTGAACTTAAATTATACAGTCAGTTCACAAGGTGGAAAATAAAGCTGACCAGAAACCACAGTATTTCTTGTACGTGTTTTGTGGTAAAAAATAAATTCACTTCATACTTTAAACTTCAGTTATATAGAACCAAATATAGACTTTTCTCTTTTTTGTTGTTGTTGTTTCTTTTCTTTTCTTGCAAGTTCAAAATTTGCTTACAATATTCTATGGTTATTTTCTAAGCAAAGTTGTCAATGTGTCTACATGTGCATTTTCAGCCCATATGCATATGCTCATATTTAGAAAGCATTTATTAGACAAGAACTATTAGTCAATATTAAACATTTTTGTCTATTAAATAAAATGCAGAAAATAATTATATGGTTTTTCACTTAAAACAAAAAGCAGATTCCAGTTTTGATAAAAATAAGCTTGGATGCTGCCATAACATAAGGTGCCATAAAGATAATTTGTTACAAGCATAGCAGATGTTAATTCTTATACACACCCACTCAGGAAGCCCTTGCATCCTGCTTAAAGCTTTAGCGGAGCTAAGAGGAAGTATTCAAAACAGCTGTGCTGAACTGAACCACATTAAAGGTGTTTGCGTTTGTTCTGAATTAAATATGTCTCCTCCTAGGATATTTTTCCTTATAGTATATCTTAATAAATTTGTTGCTCTATTTAGACTCTTTATTATGAAGTTTAGCTTCTTGCTAATCAGCCCCAAAACCCCACACAATTAATCACAGACTTAAATCTCAAGCACATGCTAAAATCTGAATTTGCTATTTTCTGGTCACTTGACTGGAGATATCTATATCTTAATAAGAGTCAGAGAATTTTTAATTAAATTATTACAGATTTGTTGAATTAGAAGTTGGATTTTTTTGAGGCAGGATTTGTGTATGAACTATTCCATATTTTCATGCACTGCTTAAGAAAAATGTTAAGTCAGGGTGTCATAACATAAATGCCTTATTTCTTCTAGTCCATGAAGATCTAAGTATTTAATATTTTCATTCTGCAGTAAACTATGACCCCAATGGTGATGTCATTCCTGGTTTAAGTATTGGCACTTATGGTTCAGATACCTTAATCTGATTTTATTGACAAACATACTGAAAGATACCTTAATCAACTTTTATTGACAAACATACTGAAAGGAATATTATAGTATAATATAACAGTTCTGGAATATTAACCTGCAGCCTTAATATTGAATTATACTGTGGATCAAAATGTGCTTCCTTCTAAAGTCAGTCACATTGAGTTTCAAAGAGCTACAGCAAGTCGCAAGTTTAACTGCATTTGGTGAGAAAACAGTTGCTGTTAATGTACTGCGACACTTAATGACATTTTGTGTGTTATAGAGGCAGGCAGTACCTTCTTTAGAGATGGAAATTTGCTTGGATCTTTTGCTTTTGTGCTTGTTTTATTTCTCAACCTCTTCTATATTGTTTGAAGTTTTTGTTAAATGTAATTTTCCACCTTCACCTTCCTGTTAGAAAACATGGCAGAACAAATCAGTAAGGTTAAACTGGGGGAAAAAACCCAACAGCCTACACACTTGATTAACTTGACCACTATGGTGAAAACAAGGAAGAAATGATAAAATTTGTCTTTCTTTTTTTTCGGTTCGGTAGAGAAGAAAAAGGAGTAAAGATGAGGAAGCCAAAGTTCTGGTGCTGTAGGAGGGGAAAACAGATGCAACTGACAATTGCAGCTGACTTAAAAATAAAAGAATCATGTTTTTTACAACCTGTTTGTAACATAAGTGAGAGAAACAAAGCAACTCAGCAGAAATTTTTGACTGTTGGTTTCTTCTTAAAAATAGTGCACTTTCCAAAACTGAAAGAAAATATATTCATGCACTGTTGAACCAGGGAAATTGTCAATTTGATGAAATTTTGAGAGGTTACTCTACTAGCCATTGTTTTCAAATATTGAAATATAATTTCTTTCCCATTTTGTCCACCCATCCAGCTTTTCATTCATAAACATATGGATATTCTGCTCATCTACCTGAGGGTAAAAGAAAATGTTGACGTGCAGTTGACTGAGCATGTGCCTATGAAAAATTGGCTCTGACCCTAACTTGTGTCAAGCAGTTGGCATGGCTTCTGATTAGTAATTAATTAACTCAATGCCAGCAGACACTAATGGTATCTTTCTATAGAATGGCATGCCAGACCTATTAAGGATAAACTACTTGATACTGATTCCTTCTTTTAGGCTTTGTCAGTTCAGCAGGATGTCTAGTCTATGTCATCATGTGAAAGATTCATTTAGTAAAAATGCTCTCTAAAATATTTCGTTAAAACTAAGCTGAGAGGATCTTTTTTGCTTAAGCTGTACTACTTCTTGCTCCCTGGATAGGGAAACTGCCAGGTTACTACAGGATCCAATTACTTAAAACAAGTTACTAAAAAAAACCCCAAAAAACAAAAACCAAACAAAAAACCCCTCCAAAATCCTGAACCACATTTACTCTCCTTCTCTTGGGTGTAGCTTATCAGTTTCAGTACAGCAGGGTCCAAGAATATTGCTAGAGATTTAAGCTGTGGTTCTGGGTGCAAGTGTTTTTCAGTACAACCAATGATTTTGAGAGTATATGGCAAAGTTCCTTGTGGACCTTAATTCCATTTCAAAGACTGTTTTTCTATTGAACACCTTTTTCTCTGCAGGCATTGTCAGTTCCTGACAGCTGATAGACACCTGCAAGTGCTACTTATTTTTATGGAAGGCACTTCTCAGGATTTGTCATGTTTATTGACCCTTTTCATATCAAAAGGTCTGATATAAATCTCTCTAAGTGAAAGAAATAACTAGAGGCCACAACTGTCCCTCAGTTGTAGTTATGTAAACTCAAATGAACTTCACTGGTTCAGAAGTTTAGAAGTTAAACACTTAGGAGGGAAAATACCCCACTGATAATCTAAAATAAAGCATTATTATGTGAGGTGCTGCTGAACACTTTTTATCCACAATTAACAAATAGCATTGCAGGAGTGGGAATAGTTGTCTGTCTTGTGTTTGTGATCAGTTCTAACTGCTTGTTTCAGGACAATGAAAGAAGAAGAAGCACATGGAAGATTTTTCTAAACATTTTCCAAATGTGCTAAATTTCAGTGGCTATACAGCCTGCCCTGCTTTTCCTGGACTGCTGAGCTAGCGAAACACACCCATTGCCCTACAAAAAATTTATGTAAGGCTGTAGCATAGGAAGTTTTTGAACATCTATAGTCTTTTTGCCTGTCTCTTTTTGCAGAAGGAGGACAAGCTGGCAAACAGAAATGTAAGAGGAACAGTGAAAATATTCTCATGCTGTATGGAGGCAGGTGCTTTTAAGCTAAGAGTAGGTTGCACTGGATTGGATGCATAGGAATAACTGCAGTAAATGTAAATATTAATGAGTCTATGGAAGGTTGCTATTGCACTCTTCATAGCTGTGACAGAAACAACCTTTCTGAAGCAACCCCAGAAGAAGCCCAGCCTTTACATTTCTAGAGCTGAAGTGTTAGAAAGTAACTTTTTGGATGAGTTGGGTTTTGAGAATTGGTCATTTTATCAAGGAGTTTTTTTGTTGCTTGGTACAAATAAGCTGCCTGAGTCACTGGCAACCTTATGTTTGTCTTTAGAGGTCAAGTAGAAAGGATTGGATACTGATGTAGTTGCTGTTACATAGACAAAGTTAATTCTAATCCTTTTGCAAGGCTGAAGTCCATGTGGTTAATGTTAGCACTAAAGGGAAAGAACGTTGTGTTCATGTAATTTTCTGATCTGTGCCTGACTTCAGAGCATTTTAATAAAAATTTTTATTCACTTTTGAATGATAAAATATATCCTTTGTTATGTACCATGGAAAAGTTTCTCCCTTGTACTTCCCTTCAACCTGTGCCATCTCCTTCGATGTTGCTGAGTGCAGCTGACATTAGGTGTATCATGTTCCCTGTCTCCAAGAAGCAAAATAACTCTTGACATAGTCATGTTTTAAATAAGTTCTAGGAGTTCTACACTCTAAGCTGAACACAGGGGTACCTAGCTGGAAGACATTTTAGAGGGCCAAACAGCAGAGGTTGACCCCTGCAGACTATGGTGGAAGGTACCTAGCCCAGATAATGGGCTTCCTTACACCTCTTTACTACTATTTACCTGTCATAAGGCAGGTATCATTGTAAAGGGAAATAACTTCTGCATAGCTCAAATAGACTAACAGCAAAGGCCAGGAAAGTTATGGTGTGAATTCTGCAAGTTCCTGTGGTATAAGAAATATTGCAAGATGCCTTGTCTGTTGAAAATTGTGGATGCACACAGCCTTTGGTGGTGTGGAAGGACAAGGGAGTATTTTCAGCTTCTAGTGTGGGTTACTGTGGGCTTTATCTTCCAAGTGACTGCAAGGTCTGTTCTGTCTTTTACCTTGGAAGAATTAAACCAGCCACAGCTAGTGGCACAAAGTTTGTCAGCATCCGCAGACATGGCACAGGTACATGTAGATGGTGTATCGTGACCTAACCTTCAGAATTCAAAAATGGTTTATGAAATAAGACCCATTTTATTCCAAGCAGGAAGCTCTGAAAAACAGATTTTTGTTGGAGGTGAAATATGAACATCTCAGAGCATTGCTTTTATACCTTTTCTTAGAAATAGTATGTGATTTCAAAATATTAGCCCTTAAAAGTAAATATATTCATATTAAACACACAGTATTACTTTTCAGGGTTATGGACTGACTATTCAAAGGACTCATTATTAATTTGTTAAACTTCTGTAGCTTTTCTCTTTAGAATTTTCCTTAGAGGGTGTCCTAGAGTGAAAAACACTCCACAAACCCAAACCTCTTACCCAGTTTTGAAAATAAAATTAGTCTGTCTAGCGTCAAAGGTTAGGAATGCTTCTTAAAATGTCTTCCTGATTACTTATTCCAGAAGTACTGCCATATTGAAAGGTGCTTGAAATCCTTAGGGATCAAAGTTGACAGGTGCTATAAGAATGCAAAATGTTATCTGTGACAGAACTAGGTCAAAATCATAGTCACGGCAGTAAAATTCACCTTTGTTCCACGCGTGATTGTTGCAAAGGGCAGTTTTGAAGCCCTCCTTGATTGCTCTCAGTGGTTCTTAGTCTATTAACTGAGTGCCATGCTGGTGGGGTCAACTGCTGCTTGATATTGTTCCTCAGGGAATGTTTTTGGTTACGCAGCCTGAGAGACACTTAGTTCCACACAGATGTAGCTATAGATAACTACTCTACCAACTGCATGGTGGTATGTAGGGAAGGTAGGGAAACTGTAATTGTTGTTAGATCTTAACTCACTGTTTATAATCTTAGATTGTATATGAATGCCATAATTTTCAGTTCTAGACAGGTAACAGAGAATTTTTGCAGTGAAACTAAAATTTTGGCAGGATCACCTTCAACATTCTGATGACTATCCAAAAGGGACTTACATGATTTGAATAGAGTAGTGCTGAACAGTAATACTGGGTTAGGAAACAAAGGTTTTGGCACTTTTTTTCCTCTTTCTCTCTCTTCATGAAATCAAGACAGGAAAGCCCACATAGTGTATTGAGGACTGGCTTTGGTTTTGAGGCTTTGCATTTAGAGATTTTAAAATGATAGCATGGATATGAATTTAATAACTGGTAATCTTGAGGTTCTTAATTGAACTGTTTTATGACTAAATTCACAAAGACCTTGAATTTTAAAATTGCTTTTAAAATAATGTTTAAATTGAAGTTTTTAAACTATTATGCATTATTTTAAACATTTTTTGATGGTTTCGCTTTCTCAAATGTTTATTTCAGTCTTCTGTTTGAAATAGCATTACTTTTTTCAAAGATATACATAAATTATAACAGAATTTCTATATGTATAATTTTAAAGTTACACTTAATTTGCTCATATATGGAAATTAAATTTTGTTCTGAATTGACATTTTTATTAAAATGATTGAGTTTTGGTTGATTATAGTTTCATTGCATCTATGGTGGATATGCATACTTTTTGAAAGTAGCTGTTGTTTTTGCTTCTTTGTGTGACTGCTAGAAACATCTCTAATCCATTAACACTATGGGTGATTTTTAAACATTTTCTTGTATCTGTGCCTCCTAAATTTTAGTTTGTAGTAATTTATATATATGACACAACATTTGTTACTGTTTGAGTCAAAATTTTCATAGCTAATACCACAATTTACACTAAAACTTTATAAACTTTATGTGGATGTTGTCTATTTGTACTTCAGCAAGGCCTTTGACACCATCTCCCACAGCACACTCCTGGACAAGCTGGCAGCCCATGGCTTGGACAGGAGCACTCTTTGCTGGGTTAGGAACTGGCTGCATGGCTGGGCCCAGAGAGTGGTGGTGAACAGTGTTGCATCCAGCTGGCAGCCAGTGACCAGTGGTGTCCCTCAGGGGTCTGTACTGGGGCCAGTTCTGTTCAATATTTTTATTGATGACATGGATGAGGGTATTGAGTCTTCCATCAGTAAATTTGCAGCTAAGCTGGGAGTGTGTGATGATCTTTTGGAAGGTAGGAAGGCTCTGCAGTGAGACCTGGAATGGTTGGAGGGATGAGCAGAGTCCAATAAGATGAACTTTAATAAGTCCAAGTTATTTTGCCCACAACAACCCCCTGCAGCGTTATAGGCTGGGGACGGTGTGGCTGGACAGTGCCCCGGCAGAAAGGGACCAGGGGGCACTGGTGACAGCAGCTGAACATGAGCCAGCAGTGTGCCCAGGTGGCCAAGAAGGCCAATGGCATCCTGGCCTGGATCAGGAATGGTGTGGCCAGCAGCAGCAGGGAGGTCATTC
>VZUI01059358.1:0-14067 GCA_013401135.1 Cettia cetti
GCAGCTCTGGGGGTGCACTAGCAGCTCTGGGGGTGCACTAGCAGCTCTGGGGTGCAGGGGCAGCTCTGGGGGTGCACTAGCAGCTCTGGGGTGCAGGGGCAGCTCTGGGGGTGCACTAGCAGCTCTGGGGTGCTGGTCTCCTCCTGCTCACCGATTGCCTTGTGCTCGTACTCCTCGGCCAGGGCCAGCATGTCATCGGTGGTGTCCGTGTCCTCCTCCTCCTTGGCCAGCTCCTTCAGGATTTTGCTGCAGGCCAGTGCAGCTGCCATGCAGTCCTGACTCTGGCACAGAAGAAGGTAAGGAAAGCATGGACTCGCTGTCTGTCAAGCCTCAGGAGTCTTGACAAGCCCTCCCCAGCTCCCACAGGAGGGAAGGAGGGTGTCCCTAACAGATTGGTGCTCAGGGTGGACAGCTTGCCATGACAAGGGCTGAGCCAAGCTCACCTCTGGATAACCCACTGCCGTGGGGAATATGGGAACAACCCTGCCCTCTTTGTGGGATGCCATGGCTGATGGGACAGAGTGACTCCTTGGCATGTTCACTGTGCCACCAGCTACACTGCCTCTTGTCCTGGAATGCTGTTTATGAGTGGAAGCCTTCTCCACCTCAGCTGCTGTGTCCCCACGGACTCTCTCAGCCTGACTAGCCCACTTCTGGCCCAGCACATCCCCTCTACCCGTTTTGGCCAGGAAGGGAGGGGTCTGGCCTCAGGGTGTGGCTGGGGATGGACATTAGGTGCTCTCAGCTGGCTCCTGTCTGGCTGGGGCCATGCTCAGGACAGCTCTCCCACCATCCCAAATCCCAGCAGGTTGCACTGTTGCCCTTGGGGCTGCCAGGTTTGGCCCCATACGAGCCCCTCAGCTGTGAGCAGAGCTCTGGGCTGTGGTACCTGGGCCCAGATGATTTCTGCCAGCTCCTTGCGGTTCTGGACCACGGCCCAGATGAGCAGGTCCCGGACGGGGTCCATGGTGAAGGTGACTCGGCCAGCAGAGCGCTTGTAGAGGGACCGGAGGCTGGACCCCTGCACCTGCAAGGTGGGCAGTGCTCAGAGCTGCTCCCTCAGCACAAAGCCGCTCAAAGCCCTGCTGCTGCCTCCACCACCCTTGGAAAGGACTTTGCCCAGACAGAGGGGGGGCCAAGACTGGACTCATCCTGCAAATTCCACTTTTTCTAGGGCTGGGATCAGGTGGAGCTGTGCACCCACCCCACCAGCACCGCACATCCATGCAGGAAGGTGGGAGTTGCACCTGGAATGCCAGGCAGATGACCCGGGCAGGGCTTTAGGGCACTTTTAGTGCCATTTTTGAGCAGACAAGAGGGCAGAGACCCAGCTGCAGCCTCCAGGACTGAGGTGCCTCCTCCCCGAGCCAGTGTCCCCTCCCTGCTGCCACCCTGCTCCAGGTATCCCAGAGGTGCCTACGTTCAGCTTGATGTGTGGGACGGGAATGGAGAGCCGGGGCCGCTCCGTCTGCTTGGGCTTGGGGTAGAGCGGCTGCGTGGAGCAGCCCAGCAGCTCCCGCAGCACCTGGGAGACGTGGTGCATCTGCAGCCTCGGCGTTTTGGAGCCGGCTGTGTGCTCTCTCTCCTCCAGCAGCACCTTCTGCAGCTTGCTGTGGAACAGGCAGGATGGTGCCAGGTTGTCGTAGAGGTAAACCAGGGTGTCCCAGGTGACAAAATCCTTGAGACGAACTCCCTGCTCCAGGAACAGCTTCACAAACTCTGGCTTGTTGGAAATCAGGGCAGCTGCCATCACGGGGTGGAGATCTGAGGGCTGGCAGGCCAGAGGCAGAGGTGAGGGGCTCCATGGTCTCAGGGCAGGACCCCACCGTGCTCCTCACTTGGGGGGAGGTTTTATCCCTGAGCACATGAGGAGTCTTTGGATGTGAAGGCACATGTGGCATGCACTAAAACTTGTGGGCCGTTCCCAGGGGCTTAGAAGGGGGCACTCTTCTCTGACAGTAGAGCCCTCTGCCCCTTGGCTGCTGGGCAGGGGGATGGGTAGGGTAGAGACCACCTATCCCAAGTTCATGAATATCACAAACTCGCAGGACAGTTTGGGTTGGAAGCTCATCTCATTCCAATCCCCTGCCGGGGGCAGGGACACCTTGCAGGTGTCCAGGTTGCTAGCTTGACCTTCAGCGTTTCCAGGGATGGGACACATATCCTCAAATGTTTCACTTTTGGGTTCTTAGCTCCCACCAGCCCTTCCCAGCCCTTCCCACAAAGGTGTGTGTGCTGGGGGAACCCAAACTGTTGACTGAAATAGGAAAATCCCTTCCAAATTCCACAGCCCCATCAGAAAGGATAGACAACACTGCTCAGCCTCAACAGCAGGATCAGGCACAGGATGGCAGAGCTGGCCCCTGCCCCGCTCTGTAATAAGGTGTGAGCACCAGGCTGGGTAAGACGAGTTTAGAGGCAAATTACCATCTGAGCAGTGACCACAGGGCAGAGGTGTTTCAGGCTCTAGGTGGGTCTCTAAAAATACTGGCTTTGAAAAAAATATCAATTGTCTTTGTGTGCGCTTAGCTCTGCTTTGGGCATTCGAGAGCATTTTTGGAGAACAGCCCCTGTTAATGCACTGGGAGCTCAGGGTCCAGGAGAAATCCCTTTAAAACTCTCCCCAGGCACAGCCAAGGTGAGGAGTGCCCTCCATATCCACAGAGCTGAGAAGCTGTAAGCCTGACCAGACGAGCAGCACAGGTGTGGCCCTACCTTCCAGTCGTGGTCATCGGTGAAGATCTCGCTTCGGGCAATGTCCACCCTGTTCCAGGCCACAGCCAGCTTCAGCTGGTGGTCCCAGTTCTCACGGCCAAAGTGGTCCTGGTTTCGGGATGCTGCGTGCAAAGTGCACGTGGCAGAGGATCATCCAGTGAGAAGATACCACCTGGAAGCCTCCTTGGATGTGTGGCCCTCTGGATAATCATCTCTCCCCAGTAACGAGGTTTGGGGACTTCTTTGGTGACCCCATAAGTCACGTAGGAGTAGGAGGTGACTTGACCCCCTTCCTGCTCACCTTGCCCCTCCTCCCAGGGGGCCCCCACCTCTCACCTTTGAAGAGGGCCTGGAGGATGGCCACATCCACATCCTGCTGGCCATATTTGCCCTCTCTGAAGATGGTCAGGAGTTGCCGGCTCCTCACTATGTCTTGGATCTGCAAGGAGAGCCATGGGCAGGGAATTAGTGGCAGCATCTCCTCCCTGCTGCTTCCCAGGCCCCTGCCACGTGCAGGGCAGTTCCTCACTCCCCTCCTGCGCCTGCAGAGCCCCTGTGCTGTGCCCTCCATCATGGGCTGGTCACAAACACCTCCCCCCTGCCCAAGGGGAGCAGGCAATGGAGGAGCAGAGCTTGGGCCCTTGGGGTGCCCACCAGGACAGTGATGAGGGTGGCTGGGGGCAGATGAGGCTTAGACTTCCCACTGGGACCCTTGGTGCTCATGGTCCAGGACCCCTGGGGCCTCTTTGGCCTCCCAAACCCAGAGGAGCCTGCAAGGGACTCACCTTCTTGGTCCACTCCACCAGTTTGCTCTCAGTGAAGAGCTCGTAGGTGTCATGGAAGAGGACACTCAGTTTCTTCTGGATCAGGGCAATGGTGATCTTGGCCACGGGCAGGCTGGCCACCTGTGCAATGACATCGGCCACGCGCCCAGACCCTTCCACAATCACACAGGGGGTTCCGTTGGTGATGGCGTTGTAGATGGTCTGCAGCAGAGCAGGGAGGTTGGTCTGGATCCCACCCAGACACCTGCAGGCCCTCTCTGAGCCTGGGACCCCACTGCTGCTCCCAGCACTCCTGTGGGTGTGGCAGCACTGAGAGCAGCACCCTGGGAAGGAGCTGTCCCCCCTTTGCCCCCTCTCCTCAGCTGGAGACAAGCAGTTCCTTACATCAAGAGTCCCAGGGCCTCCTTCCAGCACCACACACACGATGGGGATCTTGATGGCAACACCTGCAGGGAAGCAAAATCCAGAGTCACCTTCCCATAGGGCTGATCCCCCCCATACTGATCCCCTCCTCTGGGTGGTGGAATGCAAAAGGCGAGGTGGGAACACTGTCCCTGCCATGTCAGGCTTCAGGGGAGGGGAGGAAAACCATGCCCAGTGATTGTTCTGGCATGGCAGCTCAGACACATGGTGGGATTTTTTTGGGGGGTGTTCTGTGCAGGGCCAGGAGTTTGTCTTGAGGTATCTTCCAGCTCAGGGGATTCTGGGATTCTGTGAGCACATGCGTGCACGTGTTATGACAGGAGATCATTTGCACAGTGAGAAGATGGTGCCTGGAAGCTCCTTTGGGATTTGGCCCTTTGGGAGAAATAACTTTCCCTGATCAGCTCAGCATCACAAGGTTTGGGGACTCCTTTAGTGATCCCCTAAGTCTGGCAAAGAAAGCTCTTTGATCTGTGTCACAGAAGAACCAGGTTCCACATTTATCACAACCTCTCAGACCCTGTGCCTGGATCCTCTGGGGAAGCCAGAGCCTCTTGCTGGATCCCAGGACGACACCATTCCAGGGGGATGGCCCATCCCTGCCTCAGGCTGGGCTGTGTGTTGCCATTACCTCCTTTCACCTTGGTCTGCTCTGAAATGAACTTCTCCAGCCTGGTCCTCAGGGGGATTTCCACCCCGTACCTCCCGTGGGTCCCGTCATCCACCAGGATGAAGTGGGAATGGTTGCTGTCCAGGCACGAGAGGCTGCCCTGGTTCTCCTCATCCAGCACATACTCAGCAGGAAAGCCTCCCTGTAAGGAGCAGCGGGAGACACTCTGGGAGAAGCCTGGCAGAGGAGCAGCAGAAGGAACCAGCACGTGGGGACAGGAATGGGTCAGCGTGTGGGGACAGTCTGGCCAAACTGTCCCTGTGCCCCTGCAGTGCTCACATCAGCCTTGCCCCATGCTCCACTGCCCCTCACACCCTCAAGGAGTCCTCCCAGGAGAAGCACAGAACCTACTCAAGACACTGGGGAGGGTGGAGGGGTTTCTCAGCAAATACCAGCCTGGGGCCATCCCTGGAAGAGTTCAAGGCCACCTTGGGTGGTTCTTGGAGCAGCCTGATCTAATGAAAGGTTCCCTGCCCATGGCAGAGGGTGGAACAAGGTGAGCCTTCAGGTTCCTTCCAACCCAAACCATTCTAAAGTTCTGTGACCATCCCTTCTGGTACAGCCAGCTACAGGGACATCTAGAGGAGCCTGTTCCCACCGTGGTCCTTGGCAGGACTTCCCTGGCAGGCCAGGCACAGGCGAAGCACTGCCCTGCCCTGCTCACCATGGGGCAGACGAGGCTCTCCCGGTTGTACACGGTCCCCCAGGTGGCAATGCCAATGGTGACAATCTCGCCCTCCTTGTGGCTGCAGCTCAGGATGAAGTCTCGCACTGCCTCTCCCACCTGTTTCATCACACCAGCGTGGGAGCCCCCTGTGATGATCCAGGCTCCTGGGGGTCACAGAGGGGCGTGGGAAGGGAGAGGCTCTGCCCACAGCCATCTCCCAGCCTCCCCCGTATGGCTGTGGGTCCCTGGGGTGCTCCATCCCCCAGAAGATGTCTCTTCCCTGCCCTGACAGCACAGGCAATGCCTTCTTCAGCACCTCTCTGAGTCCAGCTCCTTTTGAGCCTCTTTGCAGTGAGTGAGCAGGAGCAGCCCACCCCTGGTGATGGTGGTCTAGGTAGGGACCTACAGATCTCCTAAAACAGCTCAGCATCACCAGAACAGCCCAGCTTACTGAACCTGGTGTGGCCAGGTACAATCTCAGGGAGACCCTCTGCATCCAGATGGCCTTTAAAAGCCCCTTTCAACCCAAACTACTCCATGATTCCAAGATTTTATTATTCTGTGGTCTCTTACCTGTGGTCTGGGCCACCTTGACTAGCCCTTGCCGGAAGATGTTCTTCAGCCTTGGCTTCATGACGAAGTTTTTGGCTCCCCCAGTGACTGAGATGAGCAGGTTGGGTGCATCAAGGCCCCAGTGCTGTGTCATGAGGTGGTAGATGACCCGTGGAGGGGTATCCGAGGAGACACGCACATACTGCAGAAAAAAGGGATCATGCACACGTTCTGGGTATAAACAGTGGGGTCAGGGTGACAGGACACCTCCAACACAGTCCCTCCTGTCCCACACAAGAGGCTTCCCAACACCATTCTGCAGCAGAGCCGTGTTGCTGCTGGTCCAGGTCTCTGCCCACGAGCCCATTCCCATTCGCTTCCTGGGAACAAACGTTCCCCAGACAAATCTAAGGGCAAGGACAGGGAACAGCCACTCCTTGAATCATGAGTTTTGTGGTTTCAGAGGGGGTTTAAGGCTGAGAGGAGGGGTCTTGTCTCAACCCCTTCACTGCTTGAGTCACTGTTGCCTTTGGGGCAATTCCACCCCTTCCCAACGTCCTCTCATTCAGGAGGGAAATACTCCTGTGCATCTGCCACAGCCAGACCCAAGCACTGGCTCCCCATGCACCCACAGGTGGGACAAACAGATCACCTTCCCTGTCTTCTGTCCCAGCCCTGTGAAGCGGATATCACCGAAGGCATCCGTTGGCATTTCCTGGATGTGCCTGCTGCG
Source organism: Cettia cetti (assembly GCA_013401135.1). Lineage (NCBI taxonomy): Eukaryota > Metazoa > Chordata > Aves > Passeriformes > Sylviidae > Cettia > Cettia cetti. The sequence goes on from VZUI01059358.1 coordinate 6,546, forward strand.
GTCCCATTCCTTCCCCAGGAAGATGGGAGCTTTGGCAGCATCGTCCAGGTGCTGTTCCCTGAGATAGCCACACTCACAAACGATCCTCCTGAAAAACACACCGACGTCATCGCTGAGAACAGCTGAAACCCGAGAGGCAAAGCCCAGCCTCAGCCTGGAGAGGAGCTGCTGCCCACCCTGGGAACAACACGGGCCCCACATCTCCCACCCAGCTGCTCCTCCAGCTCAGAACTTGTGCAGAAACAAGGGTAAAGTTTGGGGGGAAATTAAGGGGAAAAATTCAAATATTTCCACTGGTAGAGATTTAGGACAGAAATATTTAGGATGGAAGTGACTGCCTGCAAAAGCTTTGGGGATGCTTTTCACTGGGACACAGAATCTCAGCCGTGTGATGGCTCACCAAGTGCTGAAGAACCGGTTAAAAAGAGGGTTTTGAAGCCCTGTGACAGAAAGATGGGATTCCCTGGTGCTGTAGCTTTATCACCAACCCTCACTTGTGCTCTCCTGAAGGGGAGGGAAGGAGGGAGTGTCTCACTTACCCAGAATCTGATGTCTGGGAGCTTTCCACAAAATAGGTGCATTCCTTCTTTCGGATGTTTTCAGGAATCCAGGAGATGAGATTTTCCTGATGGAGCAAGAAAAGCAGCAGGGGGTCAGGGTTTCTGGAAAGGGCAAGAAGTTATGCCGGGGGCCAGACACCCAGATGTGATGGGAGCACATCTGGGTGCTTCTTTGGGCATAAAGGATGAAAGCTCCATCGCTGTCTGCCAGGACAAAGCCAGATGTACTCCAAGGAGAAAGGAGAACTCCAAGGAGGAGAGGGAGTGCTGGCCATGTGCCTCAGATGTTTGAAGGTTTCCTGTCTGTCCCTAAAACTTACCTGATCAGTTGTTAATGCTCCTGCTAGTGAGCCACTCCTCAACACCGTTCCATGTGTGTGCCCAACTGTCCCCTCTTCCAGCACCTCCTGGACTTGCCTTTTCATTGCTGCCAGAGGGGAAATGCGCCTTCCTCCTGCTCTTCGAGACGCTGCTGCTGCTCTGCTGCAGGTTGGGGACCACCTCGAAGTCACTCATCTTCCTGGGCTGTGTGGCAGGGTCATCTCCTCTCTCGGGGCACACCTTGTTCAGTTCGGAGGGGAGCACCTTGGCGCACCGGCCACGAGCAGACATGGCTCCTGAGTCTTGTGCTGCTCAGCCTCCTTTCTCCTGTTCCTAGGCTGGGAGCTCCTGGACATCCCCATCCTGAGGGCAGTGGAAGAGAATCAGAGAATCCCAGAATGGTTGGGACTGGGAGGGGCCTTAAAGTTCATCTCCTTCCACCCTCCTGCCAAGGGCAGGGACACCTTCTCCTAGATCAACCTGGCCTTCAAAGAAGAAGGGATATCCATGAGCTAAGAGCACTAAGGTGCCCCATCCATCATTGCCTGGGTGGAGATTGGCCCGTGGGAAACCTGCCATACCCTCACCACAATCCTGACACCGGGGCCACGTGCGTGGGGAGCAGCCTCAGCACGCAGCAAGCTTCCCCAGGAAGCCAATGAATGTCCACAAAGTGCCCTGCTGCTTTCAGCCTGCCAGCCTGTAGCTCTCCTCACCTGCCCTCCACTGCAGGCAGCTGGGATATTTCTGGCAGCAGGGAGAGCAGAAACTAGGTCTCTTGTGTGAGCAGCCTGAGCATGGGCCTGCATGGAAAATCTGGGAATATGGGCATGCTGGCTGCAGAGACCCGGTGCTCCTCTGTGGAGCAGTCCTGTGTCCTCTGCAAAGGTGCCCTGAGAGCCCCAAGGTGCACGTGGGCTTGCTGCAAGCAGGGGCTCCAAAACTCCTGAACCCCCCTGAACAATCACAGCCCTCTTTGCTGAGGTGGGAGAGCTGCTGGAGCAGAGGTGGGAATGCTCCTGGGGTCTCTGGAGCCCAAGGGGGATGGAGTCCTCTCAGGAGAGCTGGGATTAGGTGAGGGAGGAAGCACCAGACTCAGGTGATGCTCTGGTCAAGCTGTGGGGTCTGTGTTTAAGGAGGATTTTGCCTGCTTTCTTCAAGCCAAATCCTGCATTTCACCCAAGGGTGGGGAGTCCTTGTGGGGACAAGGAGTGCTGATGCCAAATCATGGAGTAGCAAGGAAAAGCTCTTTTGTCAGCCTCTCTCTGGGATCTACACAGCCCCACTGACCTTGGGAGGCAGATTTTGGCAGACTGGATTTCTGCATCAGCACCACCCCCGGCAGGTCTCATTTTTCGGAGAAAGAGCAGTTGAAATAAGGTCAAATGCAGGGTTAATTCCTGTTCGTGGCCCCACAAGGCAGACAGGCTCGTGGGGGCTTGGCCATAGCCACAAGCAGCTCATAAGCCCGGGCAGGAAGGGCTCCCACCCCAGGTCCTCCAACCTGGAATACCTGTCCGTCCTCCAGCACCTGGGATACCTGTCCTTAAGGGCTCGGGGACAAGGACAGAGCCTCCACCGCGGCACACGCTGCCTCCTCCCCGCTTGAGGGGCTCAGGTCGCCCCTCGGTCGCACGGGGGGGGTGTCACAGCACCCCCAGGACGGAGTGCGAGGCTGAACAGTGCCCCAGAACCTGCGCACCCCGCTGCCCCTCCGCCGGCGCGACCCCAGCGAGGCTGCCCGTACCTTCCCTGCCGCATCCTCCGGCCGCATCGCCGGCTCCTCCGCTCCGTGCCTGCAGAGGAATTCAGCCCCGCGTCCCTCTGGTCCGGCGGGTCATTTTGTCACCGGAGACAGCGGCGATGAGCGGGGAATAGGGCAGAGCCGCCTGCAGAGAGGAGGAGGTGGCAGTCGGCTGGCAGCTTCCCAGCAAATCAGGCTGCAGAAGCGATCCCTGCCGAGGAGCTGCAGCGCCCAGGCGGGTCCCGAGTTTGCTGGAGTGGCTGAGTCACTCTCGCACTCCCCCGCAGTCCCGCGGCCGCCAGCCCCACGCGGGGCAGGGCACCCGCACCCCGACCCCGCGGGGGGGTCCCAGGATCCCATCGCTAAGGTTCTTGGAGATGCCTCTGCCCGAATTAAGGTGCAAAAGAGACACCGGGGCAATAGAACGAGTTTTATTTGACAGCAAATATCGGGGGTGGGGGAGAGAGAAAGAAATAGGAAATAGGTGAGGGGGACAGAAAGAGACTAACAGGGACAGAATAAAGAAAATATCACCACTCTGTGGATCCCAACAATGTTCTGTTGATTGTCTCCAGCTGGTCTCCTTGGTGGTGAACCTTCACCCAAAGCATCACTCCTCCCAAAAAGCATAAAATTTGATGGTTTAATACATGCTCAGGCCAGGCAGGAGGACCCAGGCACCTCCCTGGGGTAAAGGGGGGGTTTGCCATTCTCTTTTACGACAGACTCCACGTTTGTTGCATCCCGTGCAGTCCTGTGCTGCCAGGCTTCAGGAGTGACTCTGGGGGGCACTTTGGGGGGCCTTTGATGGATTAGGGCATCCCCTCAGCTGCCCCTCACGTTAATGTCCCATGGATGTGGCATTCCCAGGGATGAGGGCTGTGTAAGGGAGGATGAGGTCAGTGCCCGGAGCAGAGGTTACAACACCCCCAAACTTCCTCCCCACACCTCGGCTGGGGGGGGGAAATCTGTGCAAACCTGCTCCCAGCAAATGGGGCTGTGGGCTACGGCCTCCCCCACCCCGAGGAAAGCCAGAGATGATTCTTAGCACAGCTGCTGGGGTTGGCTCGCTTTCTTTTCCTTGTTTACTTGTTGGTTTCAGGTGATTGAGGAATGGGGTTTCCCTTTATCTAATCTCAGCAGTTTGACTTTCAGTCCAAAGTCCCAGTCAGGTATCTTCAGGGAGACTTCTTTGGTTGTAGCTTCTTTAGGCACTTTTTGTTATAATGAGCAAAACTTTGTATCAATGTTTGAGGCATGAACTATTTCAGACTCTGACAGCAGATGTGGGGAGCAGGGGCTGCCCGGGGGATGGATGGTGCTGGAAAGGAGCAGCAGCATTTGCAGGCTTTGGCAAATGTGGTGAAAATCCCTTCCCTAACTGTCAAGCATCCTTTATATTACAAAATTATATAAACTTTAAATATATATATACACACTACATATAAATATTATATATCTTAATTAAATACTGTGATGTAAAGAAGCAGTGGGGTTTTACTGAAGGCTTTGGTACTGTTCATGCTGAAGTAAAACCAACAAAAGGACAGCCCAGCCCTGGAGGGAAGGATTTTGCTTTTGGGAGGCTTAGAGCAGCCCCCGAGGGATAAAGAACAGCTTTATCCCTGGGATGGCCAAGGCACCACAGCATCCCAGGCTCTGAGACCCTCCCAGTGACACAGGTCAGTCACTGCACCCAGAGGGGCTCAGGGACTCCTGGATCCACAGACAAGCAGAAAGAGAGAGGCTTTGCCAAGTTTTGCTGTGACTGGAGGTGTGTTAGTGTGTCAGTGCTCAGTCAAGTTCTGTTTTATGTGAGTGCTTGATGGATGTAAGAACCTCATAAAAACCACACCTGGGTGCCCTGATTTGGCTGGAACACCTCATGGCCATGAATAAATATTCACATTTGTAATTCTAAGCTTTGCATCCCAACCTGCCACCTTGGTTGGCATGGGCCACATGTGGATTTTTATTGAGGAACCTCATGTCCAACCACAGGCAACAAAATCATTTTGGATGGTGCTTCCCACCTCCCTATTCCATGTGCTTTCCTCCTCCCATTGTGCTCTGTGCCCTAAATGAACAATGGCTTCTCCAGTGCATTTGCAGCCACCTCACTGGCATTTGCCACAACACTCAGTTAACAAACCCAGCATCTTTGGGACCTTGGGAAATGTGCTCAGCAGCAAAGCAGGGCCAGGACAGCAGCCAAGGCAGTGGATGCTGCAGTGCTGCTTTGGCCTCTGTGGCTCAGCAGCAGCACCCTGGGGAGCCTGGGCAACTGCAGCTCTCTGAGCTGAGGGTCCTGCAGCACCAGGCACAGCCTCTCTCACAAGAGCCTCTCTCCCAGGGCTCTTGCTGGAGAAGAGAGTTTTGTCCAGAGAAGGAAGCAGACGTGAAGGGTCTGGAGCACAAGCCTCATAAGGAATGGGTGAGGAAGCTGGGAAATGGGCTCAGCCTGAAGGAAAGGAGGCTCAGGGAGAACCTTCTGGCTCTGCACAACTCCCTGACAGGAGGGGACAGCCAGGGTGGGGTCAGGCTCTGCTCTCAGGGAACAAGGAGCAGGACACAAGGAAATGGCCTCAAGCTGCACCAAGGGAGGTTTAAGCTGGATATTAGGGAAAAATTCTTCACTGAAAGGCTTGTCAAGCATTCAAACAGGCTGGTGGTGAAGTCACCATCCCTGGAAGTGTTCAAAAAAATGTGTGGAAGTGGCACTAGAGGACACAGTTTAGTGGAGAACACAGCAGAAGTGCTGGGTTGATGGTTGGACTTGATGGTTTTACAGGGCTTTTCCAACCTTGATGATTCCATGACTCAATGATTCCGTGATTTTCCAATGTCAAACCATTGTGAGGCAGTGCTGGGATTCAGGTGGGAAGAGAAATGCTGCTGGGTCTCAAACACAGCCATGTCCTTCACATTTGGGGTGAAACTCTGTGCCCCCTTCATGCTGCGCTGGGCTCAGGTGCTGGGGAGAGGCCCTAAACCAACAAAGAGAGTGCAAATGAAAGCCCAGTGGGGTGCTCACCTCCCTTAGCTCACTTTCCAGACCAAGGAGGTGAGTTAGCACGGCCCATCCATGCTATGAGTTCCACTGGTTTCCCTGAACCAGAGCAAACAGCTGAGCCACTTCACTGGGAGAACAGATGCCACTAATAAGGCACTAAATAAATCCATGTGCAACGCTTTATAGCTGGGTTGTAATTAGCTCTGCACTGCCAAAAGAGCCGACGCCAGAGCTGCACATTAATGACACATTAATGGCAGCGCTCATCCGCTCTCGGCTGGCTGCCTCCCCAGAGACCAGGGCTTTTATTTCATTTTTGCACATGCCAAAACCACCACGGTCCGGTGGGACTCGCCTGGAGCCAGCACTGGGGTGGTTCCCACTGCTCCTCCTAAAAGCCCAGCTAAAAACCAGCAAGGCTGAGAGCAATTCCCAGCAAGTTCCCGTCCATTCGCGCCAGCGGGAGGACGGCAGTGGGAGCGGGGAGGACTGGCTGTGCTCCGGGGGCTGTGCCTGCGCACCCGTCCCGCGCCCCAGGTCACGTTCAGCCACAGGGATGTTTGTGATCCAGGGTGCTTTTCCTGCCGAAGCGCGGCAAACCTCCTGGCGGCCCTGCAGAGCCTCCGCTGGGATCAGCCCCTCGCTCCGGGTCTCTCAGCCCTGACCCCGCTCTGGCCAGAGCCATCGTGGGGCTGCCTTGGCACCGCAGGCTGTGCTGTGTTCCAGGGAGGAACCTCGCTGCAGAGCATGCACCGTGCCCCTCTCCTCGGTGGGGATGGCATTCCAACGCCCTGGCAAGGGAGGAGGGGTGCCTGATCTGCCAGGGGGAGGTGATCCTCCTGCCCCTTTCCTCCACGGCCCAAAGATATGGTTTGGATCTCAGCATCCTGGTTTTCAGTTCGGAGGGGCCACGGAGGATCCACATCGAATCAGATCAAGGGGAGGAGGTGCACGTGGTCCCCTGAGGCCAGCTTTTGTCCCTGCTCCCTCGGTGGCCACCATGGACCTTCCTGCCCCAGCCCGTTCCTGTCCAGCTCCTCCAACACTCTCTGGCCACGCTGCCGGGCCCCAGGGGGGCTCGGTGCCCTATCCCCATCGGCGAGCCTTGCAGGAGCTGCATCCTCCTGCGCCTCCCGCCGCTGCCGCTGCCGCCAGCGCACCACGAAGGGATGGAGGCGGCGGCGGCGACGCGGGGCCAGCCCGGCTCCGCTGTCCTGCCCCTGCAGCGGGCGGATGGCCCCGATGGGCCCTTGGCAGACCGGGCAGGTGGCAGCGGCGTCGGGGGCGGCCCGGGGCTGGATGCAGCCGCGGCAGAACACGTGTCCGCAGGGCTCCACGGCAGCGGGGCTTTGCAGGAAATCCACGCAGATGCGGCAGATCCTGACGGGTCGCGGCGCTGACGCCTCTTGCCCGACCTCTGCCATTGGTGCTCCCGGACTTGACTTCTCTCAGCTGCTGGCGGGACTTGAAGGCTCGGCTTCCACTTGTGGCACTCAGAGGCTCCTCGGTCACTGGCAGCACTCAGAGGCTCCTCGGTCACTGGCAGCACTCAGAGGCTCCTCGGTCACTGGCAGCACTCAGAGGCTCCTCGGTCACTGGCAGCACTCAGAGGCTCCTCGGTCACTGGCAGCACTCAGAGGCTCCTCGGTCACTGGCAGCACTCAGAGGCTCCTCGGTCACTGGCAGCACTCAGAGGCTCCTCGGTCACTGGCAGCACTCAGAGGTTCCTCAGTCACTGGAAGGACTCAGAAGATCAGAAGATCCTCAGCCCCTGGCAGCACTCAGAAGATCAGAAGATCCTCAGACACTGGCAGCACTCAGAAGATCAGAAGATCCTCAGGCACTGGCAGCACTCAGAAGATCAGAAGATCCTCAGACACTGGC
>VZUI01059361.1:0-14065 GCA_013401135.1 Cettia cetti
TCCCTCCCTCCCTCCCTCCCTCCCTCCCTCCCACCGTGTCTCTCCCGGCACAGGCAGACGGGGATGGGCCTGGGGGGCACCATGGCCCGTGTGGGGGGCATGGTGGCCCCCCTGGTGCGCATGGCGGCCGACGTCACCCCGGTGCTGCCCCTCGTCATCTACGGGGCCGCCCCCATCGTCTCAGCCATCGCCACCTGCTTCCTGCCCGAGACCCGCAACGCGCCCCTGCCCGAGACCGTCAAGGACGTCGAGAGGAGGTGAGGACCCCCCAAAAACCCCCCTGGGGTCCCCCAACCCTTCCCTGGGCGAGTATCCCAGGTTTGGAGTGGGATTGGTTCTTGGAGGATCCCAGGAGCTTTGTGGTCGAAAAGGAATGAAGAAGGTTTGGGGTTGGGGTGAAGGTTTGGGGTTGGCCTGGAGGTTTTGGGGTTGGGATGAAGGTTTTGGGGTTGGGATGAAGGTTTTGGGGTTGGGTTGGAGGTTTTGGGGTTGGGATGAAGGTTTGGGATTGGGCTGGAGCTTTTGGGGTCAGGAAGGCTTGAGAGTTTTGGGAAGACCTGAACATTTTGGGGAGAAAATTTGAAGGTTTTGTGAAGGGTTGAAGGTTCTGGGATTGGGAAAAATTAAGATTTTGGCAATTCCGAGGAGCAACTGGGAAATTTTGGGGTCCCTCCAGGGCGGGTCACCTCGAGGACGACGACGTCGCCGTCCCCCTGAGCAGCACCAAGAGCAAGGACGGCGCCTGAGGGGGGATTTGGGACCCCCGGGGGGATTTTGGGACCCCCTGGGGGGATTTTGGGACCCCTCCTGGAGCCCCCCAGTCCCTCCCCTGGGGTTATTTATTAAATCCCAATAAAATCTCATGGGAATTTCGGGATCCGAAGGATCTGGGGGCGTCCCCACCCCCCCCAAAGGTCGTTTGGACATCAGGGGATCCCCCCCGGAGGATAATTAATCCTCATTAACGAGGATTAATTGGAATTCCCGGAGCTCATTGGCCTTTGCCCCAATTCTGGAGATTTGGCTGCAAAATAAAGCTGGGAACGGGAGGAATTCGCATTTCCAGGCGGGAAAAAGAAAACCCCAAACGGGGCAGATTTTACCCAAAAAAAAAGGGGCAGCAAAACCTCAGAAGCCACACCCCAATCCCAAAACTGGGATTTTTCACCCCAAAAACACCACCTCAATCCCAGCCCCCAGAAAATCCCAATCCCAGCCCCTAAATTGGGTGGGTTTAGCCCAAATCCAGGCACCCACCAGCCCCAAAATCCTCCATTTTTGCCCCAAATCCACATTTGTCCTCTCAAATCCCCATTTTTGCTCCGAATTCCTTTATTTTTACCCCAAATCCCCAATTTTTACCCCCAAATCTCCACTTTTTACCCCCAAATCCCAAATTTTTGCCTACAAATCCCCAATTTTTACTCCCAAATCCCCAATTTTTGCCCCCAAATCCCCACTTTTTACCCCCAAATCCCCACTTTTTGCCCTCAAATCCCCAATTTTTACCCCCCAAATCCCCAATTTTTACCCCCAAATCCCACCTTCCCCCCCAAATTTTCCCCCAATCTCCGTTTTTACCCCAAACCCTCCCATTTCCCCCCCAAAAAACCTCACTCACTCCATTTTTTGCCGTTTTTATTACGAAAAACGAGCCGTTTCCGTGTCGTTTCGCTCTTTCCCGGATAAGACACAACCGTGAAGCTTCGCCCAGGGGGAATTTTGGGGTGAATCCCCCCCGTTTTGGGACATTTCCGTGTCCCCACCCCCAGCAGGGCACGAAAATGAGGGAAAAAAAGCCCCATTTTGAACCAAAACGCCGTCGATTCCCCCCAAAATCGTGCTCAGGGCAGGGAGGAGAGAAACCACCGGGATGAGGCCTCGGATCCCAAATTTTGGGGGGGGATTTTTGGGATTTGGGTCAATTTGGGGTCATTTTTTCAGTCATTTTTGGGGTTATTTTGGGGTATTTCGGGGGTTTTTTTTGGTAATTTCCACGATTTTTTGGGGTTTTTTTTGGTTAATTTGCGGTTTTATTTCGAGATATTTTGGATTTAAAAAATAATTTTGGGGGGTTGCTTTCATCAGTTTGGGGTTATTTGATTATTTTAGGGGTATTTGAGTAATTTTGGGGTTATTTTGGTTATTATTTGGGGTTATTTGAGGGTGGTTCGGGGTGCATTTTAGTGCTTTTAGGGCTATTTTGGTCAAATTTTTTTGGTTATTTGAATATTTTTGGATCACTTCAGTGACTTTGGGGTTATTTGGTTATTTGGTCAAATTTGGGGCTATTTCAGCATTATTTCAGTAAATTTGGGGCTACTTTGGTCATTTTGGGGCTATTTCAGGCTTTTTTTTTGCATTATTTCGGGGCTATTTTGGTCAAACTTCAGGTTATCTCAGTAATTTGGGGATTATTTAATTTTGTGCATTGTTTTGGTCATTTTTGGGGTTATTTTGGTCGGTTTTGGGGGTAATTTTGCCCATTTTTGGGGTTATTCCAGCAATTTTTGGGGCCCATCCCGGGGGCTCCTCTCAGGGGGCCTGGGGGGGATTTGGGGGGTGCAGGGGGGGAGGGGCACTCGGAGGTAGGTGCTTTAAAGTCCATTTATTTTTGTTTTTTTGTGGTTTTTTTTTTAGAAAAACAGGCACATTCAGTCCACGGGACCCGGGGAGGGGGAAAATTTGGGATTTGGGGAATTTTGGGGGGGTCCAAACCCCTCCCCTCCCCCTCCAGCAGCGTTTTGGGGCCAAAAGGGGATTTATTTTTTTTTTTTTAATCCCCCAAAAAATCCAACCTCAACCAGGAAAACCCCAGAACTGGGGGGTTTTACCTCATTTTTGGGGGGAATCCCCAAATTCAGGAATTTTGGCCCATTTTGGGGTGGTGGGGGAGGGGTCAGGCCTTGTGGGGTGGGGGAAGGTGGAGGGGGAGGATGAGGGGAAAGGGGAAAAAAAAATTTAAAGTGGGAAAATCCCTCAAAAAATGGAAAAAAAAAAAAAGGCCCCCAAATCGCCCCAGAAATCCAAAAAAAAAAAAAAAAAAAGGGGGAAAGGGAGAGTTTGGCACCTGCAGTGCCAGCATGGGGATGAATTTCGGGGTGAAATCCTGGGAAATTGGGGAAAAGAGATGAAAGACACCCCAAAAATGTCACCCTGGGGGAGTCACCCTAAAAAATGTCAGGAGAGGGGAAAAAAATCAGGAAAAAAAAAGGAGCTAAAATGGGGAAAAGGGAGGGAAGAAAGGTGGAATGAAGGGAATGGAAAAGATAAAAAAAAAAAAAAAGATGAAAAAGGTGAAAGAAAGAAGGAAAAAAGGGAAATTGTGGGGGGAGGGAATGAGAGGATAAAAACAAGAAAGTTAAAATAAAGAAGGGAATGAAAAGAAAAAGGATGCCCCAAGGAGGGAAAATGAAGGAAAAAAAGGGAAAATGAAGGAAAAAAGGGAAAAAGAAGGAAAAAAAGGAGAAAATGAAGGAAAAAAAGAGGGGAAAATGAAGAAAAAAAAGGGAAAATGAAGAAAAAAAAAGGGAAAAAGAGGGAAAATGACCCAAAACAAAAGGGGAATAAAAGGCCCCAAAGCTGAGGGAGTGAGGAGGAGGAGGAGGAGGAGGAAGAGCAGGATCAGGAGCTGTTCTGGTTCTGGTAAATCGACGCCTTCTCCTTGAGCAGGTCCAGGCAGAGGTGGCAGCTCCAGCTCCCTGTGGGAAAATGGGATCAGCCTTCGGCCTCAGCCCCTCATCCTCAGCAGAGGCACCAATTAAGCACTGGGTTAATGAGGGAGGAGAGACGGGAGGGAGGAAGAGGAGGAAAAAGAGGGAGGAAGGAAGAGAATAAAGAAGAAAGTGGAGGGAGGAAGAGGAGGACAAAGAGGGAGGAAGAGGAGGAGGGAGAGAACGAGGAGGAGGAAAAGGAGAGAGAGGAGGGAGGAAGAGGAGGAAGAAAGAGAATAAAGTGGAGGGAGGAAGAAGAGGAAAAAGGGAGGAAGAGGATGGAGAGGAGGAGGAAGGGGAGGAAAGAGGGAGGAGGATGAGGAGGAGAACAAAGAGGAGGAAGAGGGAAAAGAAAGGAGGAAGGAGAAGGAAAAGGAGAATGAAGGAAGAGGAAGAAGGAAAAAGAAAGAGGAGGAGGAGGAGGAGGAGAAGGAGGAGGAAGAGGAGGATTTGGGACAATAAAACCCCTCCACACATCCCAGAAGGAAACCCAAAGAGAGGGATCAGGAATCCCAGGGGAGGTTTTGGGGCCAGATCCCGAGGTTTGGGGAATCCCAGGGGAGGTTTTGGGGCCAGATCCCGAGGTTTTGGGAACTCCGGGGGAGGTTTTGGGGTGGAATTCCAAGGTTTGGAGAATCCCAGGGGAGATTTGGGGCAGGATTCTGAGGTTTTGGGAATCCCAGGGGAAGTTTTTGGTGGAATCCTAAGGTTTGGGGAACTCCAGGGGACGTTTTGGGGTGGAATCCTGAGGGATCAGGAATTCTAGGGAGGTTTTGGGGTGGAATCCTGAGGGATCAGGAATTCTAGGGAGGTTTTGGGGCCAGATCCCGACGTTTGGGGAACTCCAGGGAGGTTTGGGGTGGAATCCTGAGGGATCAGGAATCCCAGGGAAGGTTTTGGGGCCAGATCCCAAGGTTTTGGGAACTCCAGGGGAGGTTTTTGGTGGAACCCTGAGGTTTGGGGAATTCCAGGGAGGTTTGGGGTGGAATCCTGAGGGATCAGGAATTCCAGGGAAGGTTTTGGGGCCAGATCCCGAGGTTTTGGGAATCCCAGGGGCCGGGAAGGGCCGGACTCACCCTCGGGGGGCTCGGACATGGACGGGGTCAGGCAGTACATGTGGTACCCACGGTCGCAGTCGTCACAGAACAGCAGCTGGTCCTGCCCCGGGGACATTCCCATCATCCCAATCCCAAAATTCCCATCTTTCCCCTCAAAAAAACCCTCTCCCCTGTCCCACACCTCACTAAAAAATTTCCCCTCACCAACCAAAATCTTCCAAAATTCCCATTTCCCCCCCCAAAACCAAAAATTTTCTCCCCCACATGCAAAAGGCTCAGGAAAACCAAAAGTTTCCTGCAGGGAGAATTCCCAGGGATGATCAAAAGCTGAGGATTTCTCCCAAAATGGCTCTGGCCTCCTGCAGGTCATCAAAATCCAACTTTCCCCCCCAAAAAACCTTTCCAGGGTCATATGGACTCCCAAAACCCAAAGATTTCTCCTAAAAAAAGAGCGTCGAGTAAGAATTTTGGGGCCCTCCCAGGTGATTTTTTGGCTCTCCCAGGTAACCTTGGGACCCTCCAGGTGATTTTCTGGCTCTCCCAGGTAACTTCGGGGCCTTCCAGGCGATTTTTTGGCTCTCCCATGTGATTTTGGGGTGCTCTCAGGTAACTTGGGGTCTTCCAGGTGACTTTTTGGCTCTCCCAGGTGATTTGGGGGCCCTCCCAGGTGATTTTCTGGATCTCCCAGGTGCTCTTTTTTGGCCCTCCCAGGCGCTTTTGGGCCCCTCCCAGCTGATTTTGGGGCCCCCCAGCTGATTTTGGGGCCCCCCAGCTGATTTTGGGGTCCCCCAGGTGCTTTTGGGGCCCCCCAGGTGCTTTTTTGGGCCCTCACGTCGTTCTCGGAGGTGCCGCAGATGTTGCAGCACTTGCACTCGATGCACTGCCAGCGGTACGTCTTCACCGCTGCCATCATCACCGGGGTGAACTGCAGGCACGACGGGTGGCCTGGGGACAGGGACACCTCAGGGACACCCCAGGGACGTGGGGGACACCCAGGGACAGCCCAGGGACAGCAGGGACACCCAGGAATGTTCAGGGACACCCCAGGGACAGCCAGGGACACCCCAGGGACAGCCCAGGGACAGCAGGGACACCCAGGAATGTTCAGGGACAGCCCAGGGACAGCCAGGGACAGCCCAGGGACACCCAAGACAGCCAGGGACACCCCAGGGACAGCAGGGACACCCAGGGACACCCCAGGGACACCTCAGGGACACTCCAGGGACATGGGAGACACCCCAGGGACAGCCCAGGGACAGCAGGGACACTCAGGGACACCCAGGGACACCTCAGGGACACTCCAGGGACATGGGAGACACCCCAGGGACAGCAGGGACACCCCAGGGACACCCCAGGGACAGCCAGGGACACCTCAAAGACACCCCATGACAGCAGGGACACCCCAGGGACACCTCAGGACACGTTCCCAAAGCTCCTCCAGGCCCCCAGGGATGCTCCCAGCCCCTCCAGGAGGAGGAAACCCTTGGATCCAGGACCCCAAAGCCCCCCAGGGACGCTCCCACCCCCCCAAAAAGAGGAAGCCCTTGGATCCAGGACCCCGAAGGACCCCAAAGCCCCCCCAGGGTCACCCCCGTGCCCTCACCGGAGCGGCCGCAGTCGGAGCAGGACACCAGCTCCTCGGGCTGTCCCGTCTTCTTGTTGATCTTGGAGTCCCCCAGGCAGAAATCGCAGTAATTGTTGGGAAGGGCCAACCCATCCGGACCCTTCTTGGCTGGAAAAACCCAAAAATTCCCAAAATTTCCAGGGATTTTCCCTGATTTTCCACAACACAGGGACAGAATCCCCCCCTGGAACCTCTCAGCTGGGGATTTGCTCACTCCCAGGGGATTCCCAGCTTCTCCCAGGGCTGGAATTCCAGGATTTTTTTTGTTTTTTCCTTACATTTGCTTATTCCCAGGGCTGGAATTCCAGGATTTTTTTTGTTTTTTTCCTTACATTTGCTCACTCCCAGAGGTTCCCCAGCTTCTCCCAGGGCTGGAATTCCAGGATTTGTTTTTTCCTTACATTTGCTCATTCCCAGGGCTGGAATTCCAGGATTTTTTTTGTTTTTTTCCTTACATTTGCTCACTCCCAGAGGTTTCCCAGCTTCTCCCAGGGTTTTTTTCCTTACATTTGCTCATTCCCAGGGCGGGAATTCCAGTTTTTTTTTTTGTTTTTTCCTTACATTTGCTCACTCCCAGGGCTGGAATTCCAGGATTTTTTTTGCTTTTTCCTTACATTTGCTCACTCCCAGGGCTGGAATTCCAGGACTTTTTTTGCTTTTTCCTTACATTTGCTCACTCCCAGGGCATTTCCAGCTTCTCCCAGGGGTTTTTTCCTTACATTTCCTCACTCCCAGAGGTTCCCCAGCTTCTCCCAGGGCTGGAATTCCAGGATTTTTTTTATTTTTTCCTTACATTTCTGCTCCTCGGAGCGCTGGGAGACGGGAGTGGGGGGCTGGGAGTCGTCCTTGTCGTCCCCCTCCTCCTCGGCCAGGTGGGAGTGGGCGTAGTGGTAGCTCAGCCCCGGGCGGTTCTTGTAGCGCTTCCCGCAGACTGCCGAGGAAATCCGGGAGAAATCCCAGTCAGGGAGGGAAATCCCAAATCCCAAATCCCAAATCCCAAAAGCTCTGGAGCTGCCCTGGTCCCCGGGGCAGGGCACTCAAAGATTCCCGAAGGAATTCCAGGGAAATTCCCCAAAGGAATTGCAGGGAAATTCTCCAAAATGCCCAAAGGAATTCAAGGGAAATTCCCCAGGATCCCAAAGGAATTCCAGGGAAATTCTCCAAAATGCCCGAAGGAATTCCAGGGAAATTCCCCAAAATGCCCAAGGAATTCCAGGGAAATTCCCCAAGATCCCAAAGGAATTCCAGGGAAATTCCCCAAAATGCCCAAAGGAATTGCAGGGAAATTCCCCAGGATCTCAAAGGAATTCCAGGGAAATTCCCCAAAATGCCCAAAGGAATTCCAGGGATTCCCCAAAATGCCCGAAGGAATTCCAGGGAAAATCCTCAAGATCTCAAAGGAATTCCAGGGAAATTCCCCAAAATGCCCAAGGAATTCCAGGGAAATTCCCCAAGATCTCAAAGGAATTCCAGGGAAATTCCCCAGGATCCCAAAGGAATTGCAGGGAAATTCCCCAGGATCTCAAAGGAATTCCAGGGAAATTCCCCAAGATCTCAAAGGAATTCCAGGGAAATTCCCCAAAATGCCCAAGGAATTCCAGGGAAATTCCCCAAAATGCCCAAGGAATTCCAGGGAAATTCCCCAGGATCCCAAAGGAATTCCAGGGAAATTCCCCAAGATCTCAAAGGAATTCCTGGGATTTCCCAAAATGCCCGAAGGAATTCCAGGGAAATTCCCCAGGATCCCAAAGGAATTGCAGGGAAATTCCCCCAAATCCCAAAGGAATTCCAGGAATCTGGAAATCCAGGGAAATTTCTGGGGGTCCCAAAGGAATTCCAGGTAAATTTTCTGCAATTCCTAAGGAATTCCAGATTACAGCCCCAGCATCCCAAAGAAATTCCAGGGAAATTCCCCAGGATCCCAAAGGAATTGCAGGGAAATTCCCCAAAATGCCCAAAGGAATTCCAGGGAAATTCCCCCAAATCCCAAAGGAATTCCAGGGAAATTCCCCAGGATCCCAAAGGAATTCCAGGGAAATTCCCCCAAATCCCAAAGGAATTCCAGGGAAATTCCCCCAAAATGCCCAAAGGAATTCCAGGGAAATTCCCCAGGATCCCAAAGGAATTCCAGGGAAATTCCCAGGGATCCCAAAGGAATTTCAGGTAAATTTCTGGGGATACCAAAGAAATTCCAATTAAATTTCTGGGGATCCCAAAGGAATTCCAATTAAATTTCTGGGGATCCCAAAGAAATTCCAGGGAAATTCCCTGGCATCGATCCAACAGCAAAATCCCTGCTGGGAACGTATCAAGGACAGGAAATTCCCACCCCAAAATAATCCCATCCCAAGGTAAAATCCGAGGGAAGGGAAAACCTGGGAATTCTGGGGTTCCAAGGAAGGATTTGGCAGCTCCATCCCAAACCCCAAAATCCGATGCTTTTCCCTTTTTCCACCCCGAAATTTGGGAGATTTCTGCCCCAGTCCGGCTCCTCGTGGATCAGGGAACCGGCTTCACCTCCCCAACTCTGCTTTTCCAGGGTTTTTTGGGGATTTTCCTTCTCCAAGGACACCCCAAAATCCCTTTCCAGCCCTGTTTTGGCCGGATCCGGCTCCTTCTCAAGGAATTGGGATCAAATCCCCAAAAAAAAGTCACCAGAGGGGGAATTTCAGGGCTCGGTGCAGT
Source organism: Cettia cetti (assembly GCA_013401135.1). Taxonomy (NCBI): domain Eukaryota; kingdom Metazoa; phylum Chordata; class Aves; order Passeriformes; family Sylviidae; genus Cettia; species Cettia cetti. Next base: position 9,081 of record VZUI01059361.1, read on the forward strand.
TTCCCAAAGTGTTTTCCCTGGTTTTTTTTCCCATAAACTGGGAATGAGCTGCTTTGGGATGAGATTTCCCACTTTTGGAGCTTTCCTGGAACACCACGGAAGTTTCTGGATCTCTTTCCACCTCTGGATCCCCCCCAAATTGTGGAAAAATCCAAGAAAAAGCAGCTGGATCAGGAGAAAATGGGGGCTGAACTTCCAAAGGCTCCAGCAAGGTTTTTTTGGGGGGGATAAAAACCACAGGAATCGTGGGGAAAACGGGATTGGAGCAGCACTGAGGAAAAAGCAGCAACTCCAATGAAATTCCATGAAATTCCCGATTCCCTCCCAATCCAAGGGGATCCAAAATCACTTTTTTTCACCTCAAAAGCCTTCAGCACAATCTCCAAACACGACTCTGGAATTCTCTTTTTAAGGTGAGCAAGAGGAGCCTCCCAAAATTCCCCAACCCCAATTTTTTGGGGCTTTTTAAAGGATTCAGAGCAGGAAAAACAACCCCAGGGAGCTCTGGAGGCAACGGAGCATCCCAGGATTGGGGATTTTGGGGTGGAAATTCCGTGTTTTTCCCACTGCTGGCTCCACAGGGGGGGTTTAAATCTTTGTTTTCCCGGCCTCATTCCCTGCTGGAAAAGGGTCAAGGAGCTGACGTCGCTCCCGTGGCCTTTGGCTTCTCCCTCCCCTCCTCCCGGGGCTCCACAGGAGGATTTTTTTTATTATTATTATTATTATTATTATTTTGTTGGGGGGTAGGGTGTGGAAAAAAAAAGGGGGAGTAAAAAAAAAGGAGGAAAAGCAGGAAAAACGAGCAGAGAGAGAGCGGAACTACCTCGGTCGGGAGGTTTCAAGGAATGCTTTTGTTTGTAACTGTCTGAAACACAGAAAGAGAAGTCGTGAGAGGACACAGACACACACAAAAACACACAAAAACACGGAAAATTGGGAAAAAAAGGGCAGGAAAAACACGACCTCAGGGAGCCAGGGGGAGAATTAGTGCTGGGAAGTGGCAGGACAGGAGGAAAAAAGAGAGAAAAAGGAACTGGCAAAGCTTCCCTTGTGCTTCCCCATCCTGTTTGTCCCGTTGGATTTGTGATTTGAGGGGTGGGAAGGGATGGAGTCCCTGCTCCCAGGGTTTCCTTGGATTCCTCCTTAAGGGAGGGCTGGGAATGGCTCCCAGGAACTGGGTTCTGACTGGAAAAACCACTGGGATGAAGTGGAGGGGCTTTCCTGGCCTTTGGGGAAGTTTATTCTTATTTTTCTCCTAATTTTTCTCCTAATTTTTCTCCTTTTTTTATCCTGGTTTTCATCCTGTTGTTTCAACCCTCGGCCCCGGGGCGAATTCCCAGTGGGAAAAACTCCAGCCACCTGCACGTGAGGAAGGTGAGGGGGGGCCCTGCCCTCCCTGGGAGTGGGAATTCTCCTTTTTTTGGGGGTTGGAATCCCTGGAATCCTCCCAGCACTCACTGTCACACGCGTAGGGTTTGTCCCTGTCCTCCAGGATGGCTGCATCCAGCTTCTTCCGAGCCCCTCCCACGCCTTTTCCCTGCAAAAAAAATCAGATTTTGGGAAAAATTAGGATGAGAATGAGCTGGGGAGAAGGGGAAGGAGAGATCTGATAGCGCCAGTGGTGAGAACAGCCCAAAACTCATAAAAAAATCCTTGGGAATTTGGGAAAAATGAGGGTGTGAATCCCAGTTTTCTTTGCTGTGGCAGGAATTCCCTGGAATTTCCTCACCTTGGCCTTGCCTTTCCCTCTCCTCTTGGGCGTGTCCTCCTCGTAATCCTCATCGTCCAAATCATCCAGGAAATCATCCGGCTCCAGGATCCGCTGGGGAATGAGCACAGGGGGTTACAGGGGGGAAAAAAAATGGGAAAAACGGGGAGAAAATGGGAAAAATGGGGAAAAAAATGGGAAAAATGGGGGAAAACAGGGGAAACTCCCAAGTCCCAGCTGGAATTTCCCAGTTCCCAGTTGGAAATTCCCAATTCCCGGTTCCAAATTCCCAGTTCCCGGTTGGAATTTTCCAGTTTCTAGTTGGAAATTCCCAATTCCTGGTAGGAAATTTCCAGTTCCCAGTTGGAATTTTCCAGTTCCCTGTGTGGAATTCCTGGTTCCCGGCTGCAATTCCCAGTTGGAAATTCCAAGTTCCCAGTGCAGAATTCCCAGTTCCCAGTTGGAAATTCCCAGTTCCCGGTTGGAATTCCCAGTTCCCAGCTGGGAATTCCCAGTTCCCGGTTGGAAATTCCCAGTTCCCAGCTGGGAATTCCCAGTTCCCAGTTGGAAATTACCAGTTCCCAGCTGGAAATTCCCAGTTCCCAGCTGGAAATTCCCAGTTCCCAGCTGGAAATTCCCAGTTCCCGGTTGGAATTCCCAGTTCCCGGTTGGAAATGCCCAATTCCCAGTTGGAAATTCCCAGTTCCCAGTTGGAAATGCCCAATTCCCAGTTGGAAATTCCCAGTTCCCAGCTGGAAATTCCCAGTTCCCAGCTGGAAATTCCCAGTTCCCAGTTGGAAATTCCCAGTTGGAAATTCCCAGTTCCCAGTGCAGAATTCCCAGTTGGAAATTCCCAGTTTCCAGTTGGAAATTCCCAGTTCCCAGCTGGGAATTCCCAGTTCCCTGTGTGGAATTCCTGGTTCCCAGCTGCAATTCCCAGTTGGAAATTCCCAGTTGGAAATTCCAAGTTCCCGGTGCAGAATTCCCAGTTCCCAGTTGGAAATTCCCAGTTCCCGGTTCCAAATTCCCAGTTCCCAGTTGGAATTTTCCAGTTTCTAGTTGGAAATTCCCAATTCCCGGCTGGAATTCCCGTTGGCACCTTCCGTGCGCGGCTGTTGGTGACCGGGAACTCCCCCAGGCTGTCGTCGTCCATCCGGGGGTCTGGCAGGGAACGTTTTTCCAGGGGATCCGTCCTCAGCAGCGCCTCCAGGCTGCTCCCGTCCTGGGAGATCAGCCCCTCCTTCTTCAGCGTCTGCTCCGTGTCTGGGAGAGGCAGAAAAAATGGGGAAAATGGGGAAAAAAAGAGAGAAAATGGGAAAAAATGGGGAGAAGAGGGGAATAAAGGGGAAAAAAAAGGGGGAAATGAGAGAAAATGGGGAAAAAATAGGGAAAAATGGGTAAATATGGGGGGGAAAATGAGACAAAAAGGGGGAAAAGGGGGAAAAAAGGGGGAAAAGGGGGAAAAAAGGGGGAAAATGGGAAAAGGGGGGAAAAGGAGGGGGGAAAAAGGGAAAAAATGAGAAGAAGTGGGGAAAAAGGGGAAAATATGGGAAAAAGGGGGGGGGAAATGGGGAGAAAAGGGAAAAAATGGGGGGAAAAGGGAAAAAATGGGGAAAAAATGGGGAAAAAATGGGAAAAAGGGAGGGTGGGTGATGGATGCTGGCAGATCAGCGTGGAATTCCAGGGGTTGCAGCAGGGAATTACCGGGTTTGATGGAAGGGAAGGAGAGCCGGGGGTCCTCCGGGGGGTGGGCACGGCGTTTCTTGCGCCAGCGCCGCGCCGGGTACGAGTAGAGCTGCCCGGCGGCCAAACCTGCGGAGAAATCCCAGGAAATTCCCCAAAATCCAGCCAGGGCAGGAAAAAAACTCCTCAGGATTATCCCAGGTGGTGATAAAACGCTCAAATTTTGCCAAAGTGGTGAAAGAGCAGCCCAAAGTGACCCCAGTCCCTTCCCTGTTGTTCTCCTGTCGTTTCCCCATCGTTTTCTGCCTCCTGCCATTTCCCTGGTGTTTTCCCAGTTTTTTTCTCTTCTTTTATTGCAGTTTCCCTGTTGTTTCTGTGCCATTTCCCTGGTTTTCTCCTTCTCTTCCCCCTTTGTTTCTTCTGTTATTTCCCCATTATTTTCCCATGGTTTCCCACCATTTCCCTGTTGTTTTATATCATTCTCCCATAATTTCCCCACTCTTCTGGCATTTCCCATCGTTTCCCATCATTCTCCCATTGTTTTCCATCATTTCCCTGGTGTTTCCCATAATTTCCCCATTTCCCCATCTTTTCCCTACTGTTTCCCATAATTTCCCCATTACTTTCCCATCATTCTCCCATTGTTTCCCTATAATTTCCCCATTGTTTTCCCATCATTCTCCCATTGTTTCTCTATAATTTCCCCATTGTCTCCCATCATATCCCCCCCGTTCTCCTGTCATTCTCCCACCATTTCCCACCCCTCTGCCATCCTTTCCCTGCTGTCCCCCCTCCCTCTCCCGCCGTTCCCCTTGCAATTCCCGGTGTTTCCCCAGTGTTTCCCCGGCGTTTTCCCGGCGTTTTCCCGGCGCTGTGGCCGTACCGGGCCCGCGGTGCCGTTTCTCCATCCAGATGTAGCAGTTGCTCTGGGCCACGCCGGTCTGGGAGTCCAGGAAGGGCAGGCGGACGCTGCGCTCGGCGCAGAGCCGCGCGTTGTAGCTGTGGCACTGCTCCATGGCGTCCCGGTAGTACTGCTCGCCCAGCCTGGGGAGGGCACGGATCAGGGCCGGGAATGGCAGGGTGGGAATGGGAATGGCACAGGGAATGGGAATGGCAGGGGTGGGAATGGGAATGTCACAGGGAATGGGAACGTCACAGGGAATGGGAACGGCACAGGGAATGGGAATGGCACAGGGAATGGGAATGGCACAGGGAGTGGGAATGGCAGGATTGGGAATGGGAATGGCACAGGGAATGGGAGTGGCAGGATTGGGAATGGGAATGGCACAGGGAATGGGGATGGCAGGATTGGGAATGGGAATGACAGGGTTGGGAATGGCAGTGGCAGGGATCAGAGCCAGGAACGGGAGGGTTGGGAACGGGAATGGCAGGATTGGGAATGGGAGTGGCAGGATTGGGAATGGGAATAGCACAGGGAATGGGAACGGCAGGACTGGGAATGGGAATGGCAGGGTAGGCACTGGGAATGGCAGGATTGGGAATGGGAATGGCAGGGTTGGGAATGGGAATGGCAGGATTGGCACTGGGAATGGCAGGGATCAGAGCTGGGAATCGCGGGGAAGGGGGTGGATGC
>VZUI01059362.1:0-73695 GCA_013401135.1 Cettia cetti
CCTTCCCACAAAAAAAAAAAAAAAAAAACCCCAAAAAACAAACCACTCAAACACCAAACAAACAAAAAAAACCCCACAAAAGCCCGGAGCACTGAGTGCCACATCCAGGTGCTCCTTGGGCACCTGCAAGGATGGGGACTCCAAACTTCCCTGGGCAGCCCCATCTAATGCCTGACCACCCTTTCCAGGAAGAGGCTCTTCCTGATCTAGAATCTTCTAAATTCTTCCTGAAGAATTCATTAGATCAATGTCAGTCATCAGCTAAAAAAATTCTGTCTCAACGAATTTAATGAACCAATATCTGACAGGTCACAGGGTGTGCTCTACACATAAATGTGGTTAAATAGGTGAGCTCTGGGCTCAGCCTGTGTCTATTCAAGTTGCTCAGTATTTATGCTTTTAATGTGTTTTCTGTCCAAAGAAAGACGTGCATTGGACTGAACATTTCCCAGAGCTGACACCTGACATTGCTGGTGACACTCAACAACTACTTCGCACATGGTTTGGTGACTCAGTACCTGAAGAAAGCCACAAAGGAAGGCTGATGCTGCTTCAGAAATAAAACATTCAGCCCAGCTCAACAAAGTGCCCTTTAACACCTTCCCACTAACACCTTCCTGCCTCAGGGAAGAGCAGCAGCAGCACAGTTTTTGCTCAAGAATCCTCAAATAAGCTGAGTAATGAAAACACACCACAGATGAACTTGAGCAGCCTTTTTTTTTTTTTGTGAATTGCTGCTTTGTTCAGGCGAATTATTTAAGGGAAGTGATGAAATCACCTAATAATTACAATTTCATTTCTATAATTCACTCTGCAGGCCCCTGTTAAAGCTTCATGTGAACCAATTTTCAGCAGAGAACAAACACAACCTGCAAACCCACAAGGAACCAGGTTTAATGAGAGATGTGATGAAGGCTGCACGTGCCAGCACCGAGTGCCACCCTGGGCCAACAAGGTTTGGTAGGGGGAAGTCATGAGGAAGTCAAGACATGGGGAAGTTAAGGCTAAAGAGAAGAAACCTGATGATTTATTTGTTAAAAATTCGAAGGGAAGAATGCAGCAATTAGGAGAGATTCCCCCTGCCCCAGCACTGAGGGTCACCCAGGGACTGCCCTTACTCTGGGGTAAGAGGCAGGATGACAAAACTTCTGTTTCTGACAAGAAACACCTTCATTTTAAACAGCTTAGGATGGAAATTGTGAAGGGCAAAGGGAGGCTGAGGATTTCCCAGCCTGTGCTCCTGCAGTCAGAGCACAGAGTCACTCCCCCAGCCCAAGAGCCCTCACTGGTGCTTAGTCTGCAGATCCAGTGTTTAAGCCAGAACAGATGACCTGAGGAAGTGCCTTGCTTGGAAAGGGAAATGCTAAATTCTCAAATGTCAAATCCTTGTCCTATTTACCTTCAAATTTCAGCACTGTTTGTGTTCCCTGCTCTGTTCACATCAGGCTCACTCAGACATTTCCTGTCTGTACAAGCAGGAAGACAAAGGGTTCCCTCAGGAAGGGGTGACATCCCAGAGTGGGTTTGGATGGGATCATTTGCATCTGTGACATGGAGATGCCCTGGAATCACCAGGCTTACATATCCCTGAGGATGGCACAGTGCTGCAGTCTTGTCCTCAGCAGTGCTGAGGCCATGGAATCATGGAGTGGTTTGTGTTTGGAGGGATCTTAGAGAGCACCCAGTGCCACCCCTGCCATGGCAGGGACACTTCCACTGTCCCAGAGTGCTCCAAGCCCTGTCCAGACTGGCCTTGGACACTGCCAGGGATGGGGCTTCCTTGCTGATGGCTCCAAAGCCTTGCCAGGAATCCCTAACTGAGCAGGCCAGCAGGGGATCAAGTCCTACCTCTCTGTGAGAAGAAAGCAACGACTATTTAACCTTTCAAAAGTTAAAAGAAGTTAAAAGATAATTTAAGACCCACAAGGCTGCAAGTGTATAACCCTGCAATATTTGTGATTTCAGCTGAGCTGCCCTTTTTAATGCAACCACAGTCAGCTGGAGCTTTGCCTCTGAGAACACTGAAAGCCTTTCAGGTTCAGGAGGACTCCATTTGATGGTGGGTAACACCTATTCCACCCCCAATCTGCTTCTACTATTGAAGTGCTGGCATATCAATGCAACAAACTCCACAAAAAGTGGATTTTTCCAGCACAGTCACAGTACAGAAACATGGCCTGTTGGAATGTTCAGGGATTCCTCCATAACCAACAAATGCTGCTCTGATACTTGTCTGAAGGTAGGAGCTCTGTCCTGGCAGTTAGGGAACAGGAAAAAGTGTGGATCTGTGCTTCAGGGATCTGCTTTGTCCTGTGCTTGCTCAGGAGATTATCCTTGAGAGCTGAACCAGGAGTAAGAGAAACACAAGGACTTAAAGGCTGGAGAGCTGCAGAACAGTGACCAAGATAAAACTCCCACACTGTGACCATCACATACAGACCCCCAGTGACTCCTTTCACCATCATTCCACTCCCATCCAAAACCACAATATCCATCATCACATCTCTAACAACTGAATATTGTCCTTTCTACAGTTATCCCAGTTTAGCCAGAAACTACAGCTGGAGTCAGTTCATTAAATGAGTTAGAATAGGAATTATTTTGTTTTCAGTCTAACCTGAAAAAAGCCAGGGGAATTGTGCATTTCCCTGTCCCTCAGGCCCAAGTGCTGTGAGGTTGTAAAGAGGAAATTTGGATTCAGACTCGCCTGCTCCCCCTTTAATCCTGACACCACCACTCACCCAAAGCACTCACTCCAGCAGTGAACCCCATCCTCACAGAGAATGTGGCCACAGCAACACCAAATTCCACTGAAATATTTTTGCTTGGAAAGCAATTAGAGATTTCTATTTTTATAAACACAAATCACTGTTGAATAAACAATACAACTCACTACCACTTGCAAAGTTTTATTATAAAGTGAGATTTTGTGCTGCAAGAATGAATTGTGTAGATCTGCAGAATCACAAGGAATAATTGTGCAAGTGGGGACCAACTGCAATAGTTACAAACCAAAAGAATATACAGCTTCTTAAAAACACCTGAACATCCACAGCACTGGCCTGCCACTAAAATTGGGTTTGTCTGCTGGCTTTGTAAAATTCAAAATATCTTTCTCTGACAGATATTTCAAACCAGAATCATTAGGAGCTACCCACAACAATTAAGCAAGTTTGGGTTTGTAATTAGTTGCTTAAACCTTCCAACCAAATTAACAAAAAACCCAGTTCTGCTACGAATAATGTCAGACCCAAACCAGTTATGCAGAATGAAGTGATTTTACCATGAAATTATGGAATGGTTGGGTAGAAGGGTCCTTAAAGACCTCTGCATGAGCAGGGACTCTACAATTTATTTGTGCCTCTGACACAGTGAGGCCCAGCAGCCACCCAACCTTGCTCCACCCAGAAATCCCTGATGCAGCTCTTTGGAACTGCTCTGCACTGCTGTCCAAGCACCCCCAGGGTCACCCCCAGGGTCACCCCCAGGGTCACCCCCAGGGGCACCCCAGGGTCACCTCCTGGTTGCACTGGACAGCCAGGCCCCCACAGCCCCGTTACCTTGCGCACGTGGCAGGAGAAGAGGATGTTCATGTACTTGTCCTTGCGCTTCAGCTCGTTGGCCACAGGGGTGAAGGAGCCTGAGCTCTGGGGGCTGTCTGGTTTCTGGAAGAGCAGAGACAGGCTCAGGACTCTCCTTGGGCTGAAGGAAGAGGGGCTGGCAGTGGCACGGCTGGGACATGGCTCCCTCCACCCTTCTGTGCTTTGGGAAACCAAACCTTGACAAACCAAAATGCTCCAAGGAAGGATGGAGTAAAGGGAAGCAATCAAACCTGCCTAGAGAGAATTTCTTCCTGTTCAGTCTCTGCTGTTTTCCATTCTATCCAGCATTTTCATCTCCCAGTGAAGTCTGGCTCTGCCTGTTTGCAGAGCCAGCTGATGGCATTGCTTTAATGCTGCTGGTGCAGCTCAGGATTCACAGAAATCACTCCTAGTGCAGTGGAAGTCAAGGTTTTGAACCCACATAAACAGAGGAAATTTCCAAGTACTTCTCCTCCCAAGAAACCAAGACTCATTTTCCTGAATTTCCCCCTTTCAGGACCCTGAGCCCCGGTCCCCTTCACTCACCAGTGCGATGTAGTTCCCCTGCCAGGCTCTCTGGAGGCCAATGTCAGCCCTGTGGCCCTTCAGCAGCTCCATGGCAGCGACCTTGGCCCTCAGCTGAGGTAGCACTTCTGGGGGCACGCTCCGGATCAGCTCGGCCGCTCTCCACCTGCCACCAAAGCAAGGCCTGGCTCAGCCCCACAGCCTGGAGCTGGCCCAGGAGGAACTCCTGCTGCCAGAGCAGCACCACAAGGACACCCCCAGAGTCCTGCCTGGGCGTTCCCAAAGCTGCAAAGGTCAGTTGATGGTTTAAAGCCTCCAACCTCTCACCTCCAACCCCGACAGGTCTGGGTGCCACACTCCCCACCCCACACCCATGAGTCAAACACTGGTGCATCTGTTTGCAATAAAGTGTTTGCAAGCCAATTTTTGGGCTCATTTACAGCACCATTCTCCTCTTACAGCTGAATTTCGTCCCTTAGTTCCAACTGCACCATGGAAGAGCACAGGGTAGCCCATCCATTGCTCCACACCCCAGCCTTCAGCAGCAGCACCAGAGCTCCAGGATTAATGCAATAAAAAGACTTTTTAGCAACTAAAATTCTGTAGTTCTGATAATTGAGCTAATTCTGAAAGCAGGACTCTCTCCCCAGACAGGCTGTGGGTGGATGGATGTCTCTTCTGAAAGAGACAGCTGGGGAAAATAACAAAGCTGACTTGATCTAGAGCTGCTGGAACCACCCTGCAAACTGATGGCTGGACAGGAGGTCTCTGAAAGCCCCTCCAGCCAACATTTCTCTCGTTCAGCCACTTTCAGAACTCATAATTTCTCAAACTGGAATTGTAGCTAGTTTGCCTACAGCTTCCCACAGAACAAAAAATCACCAGCTTTTAGATACTGGGAGGTTTAATGAAGGTACAAACACCTGTTCTGCACACAGAACATGGGTGACAAGGGAAACATCGCTCATTTTACTGCAGAAAAACACTGGCTTACTTTGAGAAGTCTTAAGGAATTCGAGAAGATTCTTTTTCTTCTCCCCCTCATCCAAGAGCAGCTGCTCCTTCTTTTCAAAACCGGCCAGAAAGGCCAGGAAGGGGCCGAGGAAGGGAACACAATGTTTATCACAATGGAACAGCCTGGTCTGGTAGAAGGTGCCCTTGCCCATGGCAGGGGGTGGAACTGGATGGGCTTTAAGTTCCAAACCATCCTGGGGTTCTGTGATTCAACAATAAATCTCTGGATCAGAATGATTTGCACGGTCAAGGGCACAAAGCAAGCGACACCCAAATCAGCCCTTCAGCCAGACGTCCCCAGGACAAGCAGCACACCACGGGGCAGGGGGCTGTACCTGTGGAAGATGTTCTGCAGAGCCTCCTCGAAGCGGTGCAGCACCTTGGGCGGGGCGGGCCAGGGGATGCTGCGGCCGCGGTCGGGCAGCCGGCGCACGTCGCGGAAGCGCCGCAGCACCTCGCGCAGGTAGGAGCGCACCTTGTGGCGCCGGTAGTGCCGCACGATGGTCAGCGCCGCCCTCGTCCGCCGGTAGCGCAGCCGGGCCAGCGTGCCCCTCCACACCTGCGCCGGGGACACACAGCGGCCGTTCAGCGGGACAGCAGCAGCGCTGCTCGCTTGCCCGGCTCGTCCTGCCCTGCACGGTTTATCGTTTTATATCGAGGGAAGGGACTTCGCACTGCCCATCAAATTCAGGTAGAACACGACTGAAAAACATTGTGTTTATGACAGATCCCCACATGAGAAAGGCATGGACCTGTTGGAGCAAATCCAGAGGAGGCCATGGAAATGATCGAATGGCTGCTCTGGCGCCCCTCTGCCATGGAGCCAGGCTGGGAGAGCTGGGAATGTTCACCTGGAGAAAAGAAGCTCCAGGGAATGCTCAGAGACCTCCCAGTGCCCAAAGGGGTTCCAGAAGAGCTGGAGAGGACTTGGTACAAGGGATGGAGGGACAGGACACAGGAAATGGCTTCCCACTGCCAGAGGGCAGGGTTAGATGGAATATTGGGAAGAAATTTTTCCCTGTGAGGGTGGGGAGGCCCTGGCACAGGGTGCCCAGAGCAGCTGTGGCTGCCCCTGGATCCCTGGAAGTGTCCAAGGCCAGGTTGGACGCTGGGGCTTGGAGAACCCTGGGATAGTGAAAGGTGCAGAGGGTGGATCTGAATGGGCTTTAAGGTTGCTTTCAATCCAAACCATTCCATGATTCTGTGCTAATTGAGAACAATTATTGAGAAACAATTTTAACTCTGATTAAAAAAAAAAAGATTGTTCTGAAAATATCCTGGGCAGTATCTGTTTTGGTCATGTGTGGAAAAACAACCAAATATGCAAACCAAAGGATGTTGCCCAAACTTCTGGGATGAGACCCAGCTTCTCCAGTGTCACTGTGAGTTGTATTTATGCCAGGAGAGCCTGTGAAGAATCCACAACAGCTCCTGGGCTTCTCCTGGCACCCCCTGCCAGGGGACACTCTGGGCAGCGGTGCTGGAAGGCTGCTGCAGTGCTGACATGATGTGACAGTGACAGCACGGCACCAGCTCCCAAGGAGGAGCCCCAGGCAGGAGAGAGGAGGCAGGTGCTGTAACCAGAGGAATGGGCATTCCCAAGCACCTTTCCCAGGGATCCCTCCCCACCTATACTCACTCTCCAACACAACCCACCAAGCAGAGGACTGTATTTTTTTTCCTTGCAGAATTTAACTGGAAGGATAACGAGCCTCCTACACCTGCCAAGAGCCTCCCTGCTCACCATGGTCCTGTCACAGACTTTATTTTCCTCTGAGAAAGATCCCAAAGCACTGCTGGTGCACATCAAGCCTTCTGTTTACAGAAGGATTAATTAATTACCCAAGGCAGTTTTCAACACCACAGTTACCTTGTGAAGCTGATGTCAGAGGTTCTCCTGACAGCTTCACTGACAATCCTACCATGCAGCTGAGAAAAGCTCATGCAGCAACCAGTACAGTGCTGTGAGGGGCTGCTCCTCTCTAGGCATCCCAAGCTTAAAGAGAAACACAGAGATTTTGGGTCCCAAACCCTTCAAAAGCAGAGAACTCTCTTCTTTCAACCTCTGTCAGAGTTTTTTCTCCTTGTTCTCCTTTGGCCTTGCTGTCCCTGTGGGGGACATCTCCCATTCCCTACAGACACAACCCATGGAGCTCTGGCAGAGCCTGGGCAGTTGCTTAAGCACTCAGCACTTTATGGAGCATCAAATTCATCAGTGGAGCCCATTTCTGCTCTCACACACCAGAACAGAGCCCAGACCCTGCACAGTCCTGCCCACATAGAATCACAGTATTATAGAAAGATTTGGGTTGGGAAATACCTGAAAGATCCTCCAGTTCCACCCCCTGCCAAGGCCAGGTTGGATGGGGCTTGGAGCACCCTGGGATAGTGGGAGATGTCCCTGCCCATGGCAAGGGGTGGGACTGAATGCTTTTTACTGCCCCTTCCAACCCAAACCACTCCAGGATTCTGAGAACAACCCAACACACCCAAGGTGACTGAGGGCAATGAGCTTCACACCAGCCCCAGCCCCTGCCAGGGCCCCTCTCCCAGGGAGGGTGTGGGAATAGAGGGCATTTCAGTGGTTGAGGGAAGAGCTGAGGAAGCAAAGCAGGACATGGGACAATGAAGGGAAAGGCAAGAGCAGGAAGCACAAAAGCCACAGCAGAAACCACCAGTGCTGGACTGAGCACCAAACCGAGGGAGCTGGGACTGCAAATCTCATCCCTGTGTGAAGATAAAATAATAAACAACAGGTTCCTTATTTATTCCTTGAGGCCACTAGACAGAGAGAAGGCAGCAGCCCCTGCACACGTGCTGTGCTCTGCAGTCACTGCTACCACACTCAGTTACCACTGTGGTTTTAGCTCAGATCTGGTGCAGCTTCAGCCATGCAAAGGCCCTCAGAGCTGCTGGGAAGCCTAAGGCTCAAAAGCTTCCTGGCTAACCCAGACTTGCACAAAGCCTGGTTTCCTGGTTTTCTCCTAAAGTGTGTAAGGCTGGATTGAAGCTGACATTTCCCTGTCTGAGGGCAGAGCAGGCTCTGAACTCTGAATTTGACAGAATCACTAGATCCAAAAGATCCAAAAACTGAGCATCCAGAGAATACTGAGGAAATTTTTTAAAGGAAAGCAAAGAAGATTTGGATTGCTTGAGATAGTTAAGCATAGACTGAAGAGGAACAAAATGTTCTTGTAATGGATGTATGGACAACAAAAAAAAAATCAACTGGGCAAAACCCTACTGCCAACTTCTCATTTTTGAATTTACTAAGAACAGAAATGAGGATCAAAGGGCTCCAGGCCACAGTCAAACAGTCCCTGGGCATTACAGAGGATCTCAAGAAAAGAACACACAGAGTAAATCTATGTAAGCTGCTCAAGACTTTGCAGAGCTTCATTTCTGTCAGCTGTTCCCTGGACCACGTGAGACACAGAACAAGGTCTGATTTTGCTTCCTTGGGCTGGAAGCAGACACGCTGTTGAGGGAAGTCTCTCACTGTGGTTACTTCTTCCACCAGTCAGACATCCCTGGAACAAAGGCTGGAACAGATTGCCCCGATGTTGTATCAGCTGCATTGCTGCAGAAATTGGCTTCACAGCAAGAGGTGTCACAATTGTACAAACACTGGCCTCCCAAATCCAATTATCCAGCCCAGGCATGCCCCTGGCTACACACACAGCAAACTATTAATGAAAAGCATGTTCTCAAATCAAGTTGTCATAACTGGAGAACCCCCTGCCAGTGAGGACCTTTCACGGCACCACAGCAGCGCCTCAAAGGTGAGGAAACAGTCAAAGGGAAGGACAAACTTCTCCCAGGGAATGGGGGACAAATATTTTTTAAATTAACTGTTTTTCTGCCTTGGTGGTTTTGTTTTCCACTGCAGCTCAAAGCAGCCCCTCGGTAATGCTGAGCTGCCACGGTGATGCTGAGCTGCCCCAGTGGATGCACAGAGCCCTCCAGAAACATCAACAGTCAATTCCAGGGATAAGAGGAGGTGTCAAAGTAGGAAACTCCCAGTTGGGCAGGAACTTTGTGTAGCTGTGAGCAGCAGGATATAGACCAGACAAACAAGGATCACAGAATCTTGGAATCACAGGATGGTTTGGGTTGGAGGGACCTTAAAAATCATCCAGTTCCAACCCTCTGCCTTGGGCAACCTTCCACTATTCCAGGTGGCTCCAAGCCCCATCCAACCTGGCCTTCGACACTTCCAGGGATCTGGGGGCAGCCACAGCTGCTCTGGGCACCCTGTGCCAGTGCATTTGCAAAAAAAGCAGTTCCAGGATGCTGGAGGGTTCCTGCCCACTCACAACCTCCTCAGGTTTGAATATGGGAAGAGCTCTACCCAATGCACCTTTCCAATTCTCCCTCACCTCCAGTTCACAACTCAAGAATACTGAGCCCTGTAAAATGAAATTGAACACATCAAATTTCCAGAGGGAAGTTTACACAGCCTGTAACAGATTCTCCTGTTGCAAAGGTACTGCTCTGCTGTGTGTTGGGGGCCAAGGAGGGCCAAACCCCAACAGAGGATTTGTGCATCCAGGGTTCTGCTTCTCTCCTTTATGCCTCTGCCCCCAAGGTAAGATCCAAGGGATTTTCATGCCCAGTTCCACAGGGATCCAGCAGATCATTCCTCTGAGACCTGACAGCCACAGGTACCTCATAATTCCCACTTCAGTCCAGCCACATCTCAGCCAGCTGGGGGCTTCAGAACTTGCATTTAGAGAGTCCTTACAGCCAGAGTAAACCAGCCTGGGATGGCAGAGGCCTGTGTCATCCCTCCCACAGGCAAGAATAAATCCATAATTCCCTTTCCCCCCTCCTGTGGCTTTCCCTGCTGGTTAACCTGATTTCCCATGGGAATGAGACTGAAGGTCCTTGCCTGACCTCCTGAGCTTGCCTGACCTTGTCCTTGCCTGACCTCCTGAGCTTGCCCTGACAGCTCCTGAATCCCGAGCCAGCTCCCACCCAAGCTGACAGAGGAGCAGGAGCCTCTAAGAGGCAAAGTCCCTTTATCTTTCAGGAAAAATCAGCCACAGGGCAGAAGGAGCCTGAAATCAGAGTGACATTGCTGGAACAGCTTCAGCTCCAGTTCCAGAGCCATCTGCCTCCCCAGATCCTAAATCCCAACCAGCAGACACAGAGCCACCGACTGCCAGCCAAGCACCACAGGCAGAGGAGCCCAGGAGGGTCTGGCAGCATTCCAGAGGGACGAGGAGGTGGAAATGTGTGTGAGGCACAAGAGAGGGGGTGGAGGATCCCATGGCTCCCAAAAAACCAGTTTGATGACAGTTTTCCAAGTGACCCCTCTGGAGCAGACTCCAAGGCAGTCGATTGTGCCATAGATCAGAGCCCAGCCCAGGGCCCGAGCAGGAGCAGAGGGACAGGACATGGGATGGATTGTCCCTACGAGGAGAGCCCAAGGAGACACGGCAGGGGAGGGGAATAACCAGCAGCATGTGTGGATTCCTCAAGTGTGAGCAGGCAGGGAAGGGCCCATGAGCAAACCACAGACAAGAGAAGACATAATGATGATTATGTTGAAAATGGAAAGAAAATAAGCTTTTTCAGCTTAACCTCCCCTGCAAAGAGCACCATAAACCAAACAGCAAACCAAACAACATTCCCTCATCCAGCCCCCGCGCATGGTCTCTCCTCACCTCTTTCAATACCTTTGCCTTCTCTATGCTTTGTCCTCCTAAAATTCAGGGGAGGAAAAATTAAGACAGAAATTGAAATCAGGACTAAAGGGCTAGAGAGAGGGATAGAGGGAAAGGAGAAGCTGGAAAAACAAAGTCCGAACACAGCTCAAACTCCTGACCATTACAAAGAATATTTATTTTTACAGCTGCTCACAGTGAAGAAGTTCCTTGCTGTTCTTTCCTCTCCAGAGGACTCCGTCAATTCCACAGCCTTTTAAATGGGACGTTTCATAGAAACATCAACCATGGAATCCCAAACCACAGTTGGATGGGACCTTCAAGCCCATTCAGTCCCACCTCTGCCATGGACAGCTTCCACTATCCCAGGATGTTCCAAGCCCTGTCCAACCCAGCCTTGGATACTCCCAGGATTGGGACAGCCACAGCTTTCCTCCAGTCTCTTTTATTCCCTCAGTTAAAGCCACCCCAGAAGTGGAAGTGACCTCTGGTGACATGAAAAGCTCCAGAGCAAGGGATCGCCTCCTGCACAGCCCTGGGTTCAGTGATCCCAGCAGTGTTCCAAGGGATGATCCCACTACTCCCAGTGCAGCAGCTGCTTTGGCAGCTTCTAAAACAGGGACTTGCATAAACAACATTCAGCCAAAGCAAGAGACACATCCCAGCTTAAGGGATGCATTGATTTTTTTTTCCTAAAGAATGTTTAATTCACGTGTTTTTTGATTAAAATTTAATAAATTAAAATTCAGATGAATGGCAGGGGAGATCTGAACATACCTTTAGACTCTATTTAGAAACCTCATTGAGCTTCCAACAGAGTTTCTAAGATTAAAGAAACCTCACCCAGATCAAATCCATCACCTCAGCAGAACATAAATCCTCCACACCAATCTATGCATTACAGCCTTGTCTGCAGGCTGTTCCATGCTCTGAATGTGCCACTAAAAAAATGAGGGGAAAAAAAGAAGAAAGAAAGGAAAACAATTAAATGGGCCTTGCAGAGAACCGGGAAAGCCAGCAGAGCAGCCAGGGTGGGCCCAGGATGCAGCGATCGCCTTGCCTGTACATCTCCCATGGAAAAAGGGATAATCTAGATTTGACCTAGATGCTGCAATCCCTGTGAGTGCAGAGGAAAACCCACACAGCTCCCAATCCAAACACATGAGCAAACAAACAAATGCCCAGGATTCAGCAAACAAACCTGGCTTGGCTAAATTAAACCCCAGAGTTTTATTTTGGAGCAGTTCTGCAAGGAAACAAACCCTGGAAAACTCCTCCATTCCGGCTGCACCACAAACACCTCCTCCCACCACCCTCCTTCGGCCCAGCCCGGGCTGCTCCATGATCAATATTCCATGTGCCCCAGCCCATGGTTTCCCCTTCCAGGCAGCCCAGCTGGTGGGAATCAAATAAACCCCACAATCCAGGCAGGCACAAAGCTCCCTGCTCAGCTCTGAAGGTTCTCACATGGGCAAGGTTATTAAATATTTACGTGCCAGTGCAGGGGAGCACACATGTGGCAGCCATGGGGCCTCTAGAATCGCTCCCAACTTCAGTGATGCCAGGCCTGACTGCTCCAAAGGGTCACCTGGCAGAGCAGGGCTGTGATGGAGAGGCTCAGACCTCACTCACAGCTCTGGTTTGTGATCTGCTTTTTCCCAGTTTGAGTAAATGAGGATGCCATAAAGGTTTGAGGCAAAGGGTTTAAATCAAAGGCTCCATGTTCTCCCAGATCACTTCAGAGAGCAGCGAGGGGCAAGAGCTGCTGCATTTGCTGAGAGCTGTTTTCTCTTTTTATAGAAGTCAGCTAAACAATGTTAATTCTATTGCTTTGCTTAATAGCAACAATATTCCACAGGCTGGAAAGAGAGAAGGGTCCCATTCTGAGATTAATTAGCTGGCACTAACAAGAGCATGTTCAATAATGAAGATAAAAATCACCAAAGGAGCCATGCTTCAGCAGGTCCCAGGTGTGGGATGCAGCCACAGCTCCAGGTTCCTCCTGCAGCTCCTTCTACAGTTCAGCCACAGCAGCAGCAAACACCCCCCCTGCTCTAGGACAGGGATGAGGTTCCCAGCCCTGGAAAAGCTCCCAACCATCCCCCAACACAGAGCTCCTGGTCCATGGGTGCCCTTTGTGCTGTCCCATGGGCCTGACAGGGCTCCTCAATTCTGGCTGCACCCTGCAGGATTTCCTGGCTCTGGCAACACCAAGAATCACAGAATCTCCTGAAGGAGTCCACAGGGATCATCCAGCCCTGCACAGACACCCCAACAATCCCACCCTGTGCCTCCCTGAGAGCGTTGTCCAAACACTCCTGGAGCTCTGGCAGCCTTGGGGCTGTGACCACTTCCCTTCAGGGAAGGAAATGTGGTGGATTTTTTGCCTCAATGCTTTCACTGGAAGCAGACAGGGATGCTCCTGCCCAGGGAAGGGGAGCAGCACAGGAGGAGCCATGGGATCAGTCAGTGTCGGTGCAGGGGACAGAGCCAGCTCTTCCTCCTTCTCTCCACCTGGTCCTGGCAGCTCCCAGCCCCTGCTCCTCAGGAAGGAGTCACAGCATCTCCTGCCACAGCTCCTCCTTGCCAGGGGAAGGAGAAGACAACTTTACATCAGCGGATTATTGGAACTGCCAAAGCTCCAGTGCCAGGGAAGCAGAGAAGTTTCCAATCACCAGAATAAAGCTGCTGCCATTAAAAGGAGGCAGAAACACTCTCTCGTCCTCTGAAAATTCAAGGGAGAGTTTTTCACGTTGAAGGTATTGAACTACAAGCCTTTTTCCCACCTTCAGGGTTTAGTGCTGGTAAAGGCTGCAGGGACAACCAGAAGCCCAGAACAACCTCCAACCTTGGAGAAATTAAATTACCTGGGACACTTCTCATGGGAAGAGGGGACTGAGAAGAGATGTTACAGATGTCCACAGAGACATGAAATCACAGAATGGTTTGGGTTAGAAGGGACATAAAAGGCCACCCATTTCGACCCCCTGCCACAAGCAGGCACATCTTCCACAACCTGGCCTTGGACATTTCCAGGGACCCAGGGGCAGCCACAGCTTCTCTGGGCACTTCTCTGGCCAGGGTGTGTCCCCACTTCACAGAGAGGAATTTCTTTCTAATGCCCAATATAATTCTTCTCTCAGCTCAAAGCAATTCCCTCTTGTCCTGTCACTCCCTGCTCTTGCAAAAAGTCCCTTCCACAGTTTCACAGTGTGAGTGAAGCTGGAAGTCCGTCTCCACCTCCCCTCTCCTTCACAGCTTCCAGTCCTGAGTGAAATCCTGCTGTGTTGGTGCAGGACTGAGCAGGTGTCACGTGAGGCTGGTGCCTGCAGGGACACAAACACAGCCAGGTCCCTCCCTGCAGTGTCCAGCTGAGCTTGCCAAAGGTGGCTACAAAACCTAAAACCTGGTGGGACACATCTCCAAGGTCATGGAAAAGAGAAATCCAGGGGTGTTGTTGAAAAACCCATTCCCAGTTCACATCATCCGAAACCCAAATATCCAGTGGGACTGAGGAAGTGTTCAGGAGAGATGCTGCACCCTGGCCCTGCTGCTTTCAAGGCACTTCCTGGTTGTCCCTCTTGGAAACACAACCATGGTGTCCATGGACCTTCCATCTGACAGCAGCTGCAGCAGCCTAAAACCTGCATGTACTGAGGGAAAAACCCTCACCCACTGAGGGAAAAACCCCTACATCTATTGAGGGAAAAACCCTCTTTCATTGAGGAAAAAAACACACATCTATTGAGGGAAAAACCACACATGTATTGAGGGGAAAACCCCATATCTATTGAGGGAAAAAAAATCAAACCAAACCTCTATTGAGGGAGGAAACCAAACCCTCTATCTGTTGAGTGAAAACACCCGAGTGAAGCAGTTGAGGATTCAGCTCCATCTTTGGTGCTGTGGCAGCCCTGCTCTGGGGAGAGCTTTTCCAGAACAAAGCAAACAAGGGAAACCAACCATACAAAGGCCTGGGAAATGTTGCACAAACACCACTAAGACCAGCTCTGCTGCTGGGGACAGCAGTTTGAGTCGTGGGGAAAAAGAAGTGAAAACCCCAGAATCACAGAACAGCTGGGGTTGGAAGGGCCTTCTGGGGATCATGAAGTCCAACCCCCCTGGAACACTTCAGCAAACACAGATCAAGCACTATACACTTATTTTTCCCTCAAAACCCCATAATGAGCACAAGTGACAAACTCCCTTCCATGACTGATTTAAGTGTCCCGTTGGGAATGAAGATCCACACAGAAGTCAGGTCCCCAGCATGTGACCCTGGTATTTTTGCTATCCCCTGGAACCCAGATCTTTCCCAAGTTCAGGTCACTGGCCCCTAATGATGCTTTTTGCCCTTTTTTACACTATACTGGCAGCTCTGTCATGGCTCAAAACAGGCTTAGAAACACCTTGAGGTGCAGCAGATCAGAACCTTTGAAAAGGTGGAAAGCTCAGGCACAACAAAAGTTCATCCCCTCCCATGATAACAATGTGGAAGCATCAGCAGCAATGGCTGACTCTCCTCTTCCCAATTTGCCTGTGGTACACATGGATGAGCATGGAAAAAAATCCTCTCCAACTGTGAAAGGCAGAGATACAACCTGGAATGATTTACAAGATCAGAGCCACCAAAGGTTGGTTTAGCCAACTCATCAGAGCACAAACATTCTCTCTGATGCTGGCAACAGGCTCAGGGAAGAGTCTGGGGTTTTCTTTGTGTTTTGTTTTCCTCCATCTGTATTGGAAATAATAAGCCAAGCTTATTATGATGACTCCATACAGCCATGAAGCTCCAGGTGTTCAAGCTGGGACACCAGACCCTGGAACTGGCTGCTTCCTTGCTCTTCACAGTGATGCACACTCACAGCACCCTCTCCCCTCCTGTCTTGTCCAGCAATAATGGATATTTACACTTGTTTAGGTTACAGAGTGTTTCCACAGCATTTCCTGGAGCAGAAGGACATCAAGAAGGCATCCAGATGTCTCCAGACACCTGCTACTGAAAGGGCAGGATCCAGCTCTTCTGCTTTTCCCCCACAGGCAAGTCCCCAATTCTTGCCAGCATGACCATTCCTCTGAAGGCAGCTGAGCATTGTGGGGTTAAACAGGCAGAAAATACCCTCTTTGCATTCAGTCTTTTGGTAAGAGGCAAAGCATTTTTAAAATGCTTTGGCATTTTCTGGAGAGGGCAGGGTGGATTTTTTGCCTCAATGCTTTCACTGGAAGCAGACAGGGATGCTCCTGCCCAGGGAAGGGGAGCAGCACAGGAGGAGCCATGGGATCAGTCAGTGTCGGTGCAGGGGACAGAGCCAGCTCTTCCTCCTTCTCTCCACCTGGTCCTGGCAGCTCCCAGCCCCTGCTCCTCAGGAAGGAGTCACAGCATCTCCTGCCACAGCTCCTCCCTGCCAGAGCCTCTCCAGATTAAAGCCTGGATCCAGGATAGAAATCCACATGTCATTAGAGACCTGTTCCCGCTGATAGCTGGCATGCACAAACATTGCCTCAGGATGGAAAAAGCCTGGAGTCCAGAGGCAAATCCCCTGCATCCCTTTTATCTGGGTCACTGGCCCAAGCCCCCACTGGATTGCTTCTGTCCCTCCACAACCTGACAGGAAACACCTCCTATGTCCATGGAGGAGCTTCCCTGTGTGGCTGAGGCTTCCCTGTGTCCTGAGCTCCCAGGGCTGGTGGGGCTGGAGCGGGAAGGTGAAACACAGAATGATGACACGGAACAATGACACATCAGCCATGGCTCTGTGCTGCTCTCCCCGCAGGTTGGGGAATGTTGCCATGGTGATGGCCGCTCCCCAGCCTCTGCAGAGCCCAGCCAGGCTCCATGGACGTGCTGGGATGCCCAAGGACACCTTGGGATGCCCGGGGCACGGGCACATCCCAGGGCCTGCACTGCCCCCGGGCTCCCCCCGCTGCCGCTGCCGGGCTGTGTCCCGGGAGGGGCCAGGCTGCACTCAAGGACATTCCTGCTGCCTCCGTGCCAGGCAGGAAGATTTCGGGAGCGATTTCCATACGCAGCTGTGCCGGCCTGATAAAATGACACCGAAATAGTGCAGTAAATTATAGTGACAGGAGCCATCATCTGCACAGCCCGCACGTGCCGGCTGCCCGGGCTTTCTTCCCCGAACAAAGCTCTGCTCTGCACAGCTAATGAGCCTGTGGGAGCCTTTCCAAGGGCAGGAAAAGCAGCAGAGCTTCATGGCAGCTTTTTTTTTTATTTTTTATTTGCATGATTAACATTAGAGCTGCTCCATTTGCATTCAGGGTGACAATCACAGAGCTGGCAGGAGCACAGGTACAGCAAATAAACCCTAAAGCATGACGTGAAGCAACCTCAGCTGAGGCTTCTGGAGTGACCCTTTGGTGTGACATCCCTGCTGCCATATGGGGTTTGTGACACTGGACACAGCTCTCACTTGCTGAATTCTCCTGGAGCCAGCAAGTTGCCACGGTTAAATCACATCACATCTGCTCACTGACTGCGTTGGGGCAGAAGGAAAATTACAGCCTGGAATCTCACCGACATTTTACCACGGAAAAAAAAGGAGCGTGAAAGATAAATCTAAAGGTGAAGACATCCCAGAGATGTGGAACAAAAGAAAGTAAAATTATCTATTTAAACTAGAAGTCAGTTTTAATGCTATTTAACTGAACTTGTAAGCACCATTACACAAAGGCAGCAGCACTGTTTGGAGGGTTAAGGGTCACTGGATGATGAAGCTCTCCAGATAATTACTGAATCCCTTCTGGAAAGCCTCGTGATTTGCAGGACAGCAATAAGCCACAGAATACACATCATTAGAAAGAGAACTGCTAAATGTGGATTCTTTCACTTACACTCATTCCTGTGCAGAGGAAAACACCCCTGGGCCCCAGGCTGGGATCAGCTGCTCTATGGCTGCCCCTCAAATCTGCCTCAGCTTGTGTCACACAAGTGCCCATTGTCACAACACCACATTTCATCTCCTCTTGTCTTCTCCTTTTCCTAAATTCAAATTTGAGGAACTCCAGTGCAACAGAAGGCTCAGTTATTTAAAAGAAAATCAAATCCTTCTAGATGTGCTCACAGTTTGCCTCCCTCAGCCTTTGATGCTCACAGGCAAAACTACAGAAGGAGAAAAGAGCAAGAATTAAATTTCCCTGTGAGCGTTAATGAACAATTGAAAGCAAGTCGAGAACAGAAATGACAGGCAAAACTGCCTTGATGCTTTCAGAGCTCAGAGAAGGCCTCATCAGATCCCTCCTCTGGTTTGATTTTTGATTGCTGACTGTACCTTTTCCAGCACTGCCCAACTCCACCGGCCCCATCTGCCGGCAGCAGAGCCTGGGAGGGATCCCAGCCAGGGCTGGGAGCAGAGTTAACAGGAAACAAGAGAAACACTGAAAATGGAGACAAAGTCAAGCTTTTTCCAGGTAGATTAACGCTGTACAAGGTCTTTAACCCATACCTATAGATACCAGCTTAACACCTGCTCTTTAGCTGATGGGCTGTTTAATAAGCCTTTAATGATTCATTGAGTGTTTCTTGGTTTAGCTGCAAGTTCCAGGACTCTGAAAAGTTTCTCTGCATGGTTGAAGAACCTCCAGTGAGTGAAAGAAGAGGGTTCAGCTACAGGAAAGGAGCTGCAGGGGGACATCCAGATTTCTCCAGAGTCCTCAGTACCTTGAGCAGTGGAGAAGGAGTTTGTCCTTTCCCCACAAATCCTTTATGAGGTAAGTTAGAACTCCCTGAACATTTCTCACAGAAAAATAACAAAAAAATGCCTCCATGTCCTGCTTCAGTCCTCAGGCAGACTCATCTCATGTTGGTTCCTCCCCACCCCAGGGAGAACAGAACACAGGGCAGGGAGGTTTGTGAAGCCACAGGACAACGTGCACCAGCATTTTAATTTCTATCACTTTTGCTGACTGTGGCAACAAGGAAACTCCCGGAAGCACCACAGTTACTCTACACCTGATGCCACACAAACCCACTGCAGCAAAACCCTTTGTGGAGCAAAGCAGTTGATCCATTACACCTAAGCAGGTATTTACCTTCCAGCAGCAAAGAAAACCTTTGCCCTGCTGTCTTTGATACTGAGTTCACTCCAGATCTCAGCCCAGACAATGTAATTCTGGAGCTGGCAGCAAAACTCACAAAACTGACAAGTTGCTGTTAAAATTGCCTCTCACTGGATTTATCTGAAGGAGGAGTTTGGAGCTCACTGAGCCATGATCTGCTCCCACAGCAACACAGCCCGGGGCTCTGAAATTATTCTCCAGTAGCTGCACCTTGCAATTTGCAAAAAGGTCACCCCTCAATTGCTCCCTGGTTTAATATGAAAGCTGGAGTCACCTGGGAGCAAGCAGCCCCCCTGGCAGCTTTATTCCACAAGGAGCTCATTAGCTCACCCCATTCCTGAGGAAGAAAGAGACCCTGGGTTAGAGCTGTGGCCCTGTCACCTCCCTAAAAGCCCCAAAGTGGCTCCAGGCAGGAGATTCTTCCCCAGAACCCTGGTGAGCATGGGGGAAACACAGCTAAGGATCCAGGAACACCTCCCTTGGGGGCATGGGGGCCCCACAGGTTAGCCCAAGAGAATAAGCCAGATGGAGATTCTGGAAAAGTGCTCCCCATTCCAGGGAAGGAAGGTAGGAGAAGATGTTGAGTAGTCTAAGGAATCAGGACATGCTCAGAACAGGGAACAAAACTCAACCACAAAGCTCAGAGAAAGGCAGGGCCTGACAGGGCAAAGTCAGCCCCACCATTTCTGTTCTTTGCCAGACAGACCTTGCTCCTACAGACACAGTTTTCAGCAGGTGCTGACACTGGAGAATCATGGGATGGTCTGTGTTAAAAGGAACCTGAAAGCTCCCCCTGTTCCATCCCCTGCCATGGGCAGGGACACCTTCCACTTGACCTCACCACTTGACCCCATCCAGCCTGGCCTTGGACACTTCAAGGGATAGGGCAGCCACAGCTTCTCTGGGCATCCTGTGCCAGGGCGTGGTGGGGCTGGGCTTTAAGGCCCCTCCTGAGCCAAACCAGACTGGAATTCTGTGATTTCCACACTTCAGCCATTAAAGTCCCTCAAGCTCCCTGGCATCCTCATTCCACTGAGAAAAGAGCAGGTTTTTAAACAGTGATGAGCAACATTTTAGGTGCTACAGCTCCCACCACACCAAGGCTACAGAGAGCACCATGGAAAGAGCCCTGAAAATATCCAGCAGTGACCAAACTCCAGAAGTCTGGAATCTGTGCAACAACAGAGCCAGAAAGGAGAGCAAGGGCAGTGCAAGGAGCTTGAGCTGAGTTTCTGAGGCAGTGGAAGCTTTACCTTCTGCAGGAAGAGAACGATCCTGACGAGCATCTTGGCGTGCAGCTCCTCCAGGGTGAACAGAGTCCGCGGCGTGCGGATGAAGAGCTTGGTCTTGCCGTAGGCCACGTCGTGCTGGAAGCCGTGGCACTCGATGAGCTTCTTCACAGCGTCCTTGTCTGAGGGGAGGTCGTGGTTGGGCCAAGTGAATTCAGAGATCATCTTGTACCTGGAATTAAAAGGTACCATTTACAAATGTGAACTTGACACTAAGGTGCCCGAGAAGGCCAAATTTCAACCGGTTTTAGGAAAAAAATTATCAACTAAATTGTAATAAAACTGAGTATAGATGGAAGAATCTGAAGACGTCCTCTGTAGGAATCATGATCCTCAAAATACAAGGAAGATGATAAAGGAGACGCATGATTCTGTGAGATGCTGCACAATAATATTGGGAGGACTCAATTCATCAACACTGAACTGACTCAAGGGGACAAACTCAGCAATGGCCTCCTGCAGATTTGTCTGTTCCATTTTTCACACCTCCAGTATCCAACTTTAATTTTTATTTGTTTGCTTGGGTTTTGTTTGTTTGTTTTGGTTTGGGGTCTTTTCATAAGGCAGGAAAGCTTTGTTTTGTTCACATTCTGCATGAGAAGCCACCCGCAACCAATCGCTTTGTCAGAAAACCTGGATTTAAAAATTCCGCAAATAATTTTTTCCTCATGCATTGGGAATAATTTCTAACAAGCTCTGTCACTTCCCTGTACAGCAGAGCTTTGGCTGCCCCAGTCTGTGCAGACACTGCCTGTAACTGTGGGCAAGCCATTCCTCCCATCCTTACTACCCAAACCCCATTTTCCACTACAGAGAAATGCAGACTGAACTAAGATATCTACAAGTCAAACCGGAAGTACGAGGATCAGCCCGAGCTCTGTAAGATTTACCAACCCAGGAAATGCTGATTAGGGTAACAGCAAACAGTAATTTGCAAAAAGCAACAATGAATTTTCTGCAAGAGATTTATGGACATAATAAGAGCTGTAATAGACATTTCCCTTGGAATGGAACTCGGCAGCCGTGTTCTAAATAAAACAAGCACTCAAGCGAGCTCAGCCACTTTGTACTTCAAAGCCCCCAGCCAAGGCAGGCATCAATCTCAAAGCTTCAGACACTCTCAGCTCTCAGTTACACTTAAACGGCCTCACAATCACCCTTTTCCTGGGAGCAGCAGCACCGCAGGAGGCTCGGAACAGCCTCAAAGAGCCTGAATGGAAACACATCCCAGCGCGTTCATTCATCAAATTAGCCTTTGGAATACGCTGTGGAAGAGGGGGAAAATGGAGGTGCACACTGCGCCTAAGCAGGGAACACCATCCCCGGGGGTTACAGGGAATATTTATTTATAAATAAACAGGATTAAAATCCTCCCTTCAGACTCCCAGGAGAAGATTTAGCACGTGCTGGCAAAAGCATTCCTGCTCTCACACACACGGACACACGAGACCACTGCTGCACACTGGATTCTCTTCCCTGTTCTCATCAGGAAAATGCTCCTGCAGTAATTCACTCACTGGGAAAAATCTCTCACATCGAGACAGTTACGTTAGGAAAAAGAAAAAATAAAAGAGCAAAGCAGCGGCAGTGCAACCCCCTCGAGCTGAGAACAAGGCTGGGATCAGGCTATGGATCCAGGCTATGGATCAGGCTGGGATCAGGCTATGGATCCAGGCTATGGATCAGGCTGGGATCAGGCTATGGATCAGGCTATGGATCAGGCTGGGATCCAGGCTATGGATCAGGCTATGGATCAGGTTTGGATCCAGGCTATGAGTCAGGCCTGCCCCACCAAGGAGCTCAGGAGAGAGGGGATTTCACAGCATCAAAAACCTTCCCCAGATGTTAAACCCCCCTGTTCCTTTCCACAGGCACTAAAAGACACACCAGTGCTGGAGGCCCCCCTCCCTCCAGCACAGCAGGTGAATATCCCAGCTGTCTGGCTGTTCCCGTTGTCCCCCACGTGTCACACAATGCCACCAACTCCTTCCCCGCAGCACAGGGCACGGCCTGGATGCCACAGCCACTCACAATCCTGGCCTGGTGCTAATTATAGCCAGGCAGAATCTGGAATAAATCTGCTCCCTGACACCACAGCCCTGCCCCTCTCCTGCCTGTGGATCCTCACAGCTTCCAAGGTCACTCAGACATGGAGCACCCCCTTCCACTCACCTTTCACCTTCCCCTCTGTACCTCCCTATGGAAACACCCAACAGGGATGAGGCTGCTCCCGGAGCTAACATTTCCCAGTCCTGCTCTCCTAAGAACCAAGATTTCTGCAAGTCACTAAATGGTGAAGCTTTAATGAACAATAATGGGTGTGCAGCTGCAGCTGGGCCCCACAGTCCCTTCCCAGCCTGCTGTTCACAGCTCTCAGTGTTGATTCCATGCTATGTTTGACATGGCCTGGGGATAGGCTTATGGATGCCTCTGTGTGGAAAGGTTTGGATTACATTCACAAACCCCTTCCTGAAACCCAATCAGCTTTTTTTGGATGGTAATTTATACATTAAACCAAGAGAATGCATCCCATCTGTGTAAGTGCCATGTGTGTCACCCAAATGGACGATGCCGTGACCACATAAAGGGACAACTTCTCCTGGTCCAACAGAAAATACTTCATATTGGAAAGGGCAGCCTGGCTTGCACAGAGCTCAAAGGAAGGTTTTCTTTATCCAAGGAAAGCTTGAGAAGGACATTTATAATGGTCTTAACTGTGCTTCACTTCATTCCCTACTGAGAGAGAGGAGATATCAACTACCATACAGGATTTAGGGCTAAATATCAACAAACTCTTCTCCTACAGAAAGAGAAGTTCTTTTTCTGATTTTATTTTTCTCCTTTTTTTAATTTAGAAAAGCCATTGCAGACCAGGCTTGGAGCAACACCACACACACAAACAGTGTCTGATCCCTCACTCTGGTTGTCAAATCCCACTCCAGGGCTGGGCAGGACTCCTGTTGCAGCAGCCCAAAAGCTGAAGCAGTTGCCATGTGCTGATTTGGTTTCTTGGCTGCAAACACTGTGGGGCTGGAGCTCACAGGAGCTCATCAAACATTCATTAAAAACAAAGCAGCTGTTTATATTAATAGCGATTACACAAATCTTTAGAGTAAATTGTAATAAATTCCACATGTGAGGTGAAAGTACACTTTATCCACTGCAAAATGGTTTAGGAAACTGATCCCCAGTGCTGCAGACTGGATTTAAGAAGCCAGAGCCTTTCATTCCAACCTTGGGTATTATGATATATCCACGCAAATCTCCACTGTGAACAGCAAAAGATCTTTCACCAGCACTTTGTTTCTAACTCATAACATCCCACCTGTTTGGATTTTACTCTCACAGCCCTTTTCTCACCTGATTCAATAACAGAACAAAAACTCCATTCACCGTTCCATCAGAGCAGGTTGAACTCGCAGGGCCCACATTAATTTAGTGAAGACTTAAGACAAATTTCAATCTAAAACATGTCATTTGTCACAAGTCTGGTAGGAATTAAGAGGGCAAGAAGAATCAAAATCACGTTTAATGGGATCATGATACCATCCCCCTTTTCAGACTTCCAGTTTTAAAGTCCGGGGGTTTTTCCCACATAATGTCACCATGCGCCATCACGTGCTCCCCAGATACACCACATCTTGCTGCAACAATTAGACAATTCAGAGAGAAAACACCAGTTAATTAGCTCAGGTTTTAGGGTGATACTCAGGGGAAGCTCCTCATTACACATTCCTGCTGCAGAGTAACACAGCCAGTGAGTTCCAGCAGACAAGGAGTTGAGCCTGAGCAGCACAAGCACCTCAGCACAGCTGAACCAGAGCATCCACGGTCCTGTGGGATCTGTTCCAGCTTATCCAGGAGCTGATTTAAAGCAGCCACAGCCCGAGGAGCTGGGCAGCGCCTGGCAGCCTCTCTCACCTGTGCAGGAACTTCTCGTAGGTCTGGCGGTAGGCGAAGCCGGCCCGGCGCACCCGCACGTTCTCCAGCAGCCCCAGGTACTCGACCTGGTGCCGGCACCGCTCCTCGTCAAAGAGCTGCGGCGACTTCTTGTCGTTGGGCTTGATGCAGCGCACGTAGTAGGGCTCCTGGGGACAGACCACAGCAGTGTCACCCCTGCAGAACACTTCAGACACAACCCTTCCTGCACCAGCTGCGAGCCCAGCCCACGAGGCCTGGCTGCTCAGCAGGAATCAGGTGGTTTAAACAGAAGTGACAGTAACAGTGTTTAAGGGAAGCCTGGATGTGGCACTCAGTGCCACGGCCTGGGTGACAAGGTGGTGTTAGATCATAGGTTGGACTCCATTATCTCAAAGGTCTTTTCCACTCTGGCTGATTCTGTGATTCTGTGATTCAATGCTCCCCTCCTTCACACCCTGCCATGATCCCTTACAGCAGCCACATGTTCCCCACTGGAGCTCCACTGGCCTTTGCTGAGCACCTGCTCAGCACCACATTCCCCTCCTCCCCTACTGTGAGGATAACAACATCTGTCCTCAGAAAAGATATCAAAGCCATGGAATTCATGGAATTCATTGCCCTGTTGGATATGGCTTTGCCTGCAGCACCTGTAAAAGCAGCCTGGTCACTCCATCACTTTTATCTGTGCTGAGCCAAGTCAAACATCCCCAATTCCAACATGGCTTAATGATGGAAATGATGGCGCCCAAACCCAGCTGCCTCCAGCCCACCCCTTCCTCAGAACAAACACTGGCCACCAGCACATGGGTTCCTCTTTCTGCATCATCTGGGACTTGCAGGGGGCAGGGAAGGTGGAATAGGGATGGATGGCTTTAATCCACCCTGCAGAGGTTCTGCCCTGTGCTCCTGGGGCTGACCCTGGATATCCAGGTGAGTCCCATGGGGTCACACCCCTTTCCCTGCCAGCCCTCCTGCACACTCAGATAAGCCCCACACAGGTCTGTTGGAGCATTTTGACATTTAGTTTCATTTTTATGAGCTTAAAGGTAGCTTTTGTTTAGGTCAATATGATCTGTAACCAGCACCAGCCTGTGAGGGGTGGCTACAAACCCTTTAAACTTACGTACTTTCATCCCACTGGCTCTTGGAATTCATTAATTTCTTCCCACCATAGCTTTTCAAATTGTATTCTTCTAACATAATTAGGTAAAACTTTTTAAGTAGCCCTTGCAAAAGGAGTGGCACATCCTGCAGGCTGGCAGAGCCCACCCAGGCTCAGACAGAACTCCAAGAGGATCCCAGGGAGCTCAGAAGATCCCAGAATGGCCAGAGACCTTCAGAGGACATCACAGATACACACAAACTGCAGCATTCCAAAGGCAGTCCTGACACGGGGATAAAGGGAGAAGAACAGCCTGAGTGACATCTCAATGTCACAAAATGTTACCTTGATAACCACAACTGATAACCAGCAATGACCTATCAGCAATCTGGACCAGATGAAGCAAATGGCTGTGAAACTACCTCTAACACTGCCCTGAGGGACCTGAGAGATCCCAAAAGGGAAAGCCCAGGAATTCTCCAGAGGAGCCTGTTCTGTTCCAGAACTCCTGGGTGGCCTCATGAACCCACAGTGGTAACAAAGGGGAGGAATGGTCTGGAGGAAAAAAGGGGATTAATTTAGTGAGAACAAATGCAAAGTTCCACATTCAGGAGAAAAAGATGGTTAATAAAGAATTAAAAACTGGTGCTAAAGAGATCCAGGAGTTCCAACTCATGTGAGGCAAATCCATGTGTCCATGTTCTTCTAGGAAAGGGCATGGGAACAGGAAAATTGCAAGACAAAAAACCCAAGACATTTTTAGTTCTCTGAGCATCTCATGCAGCCAGGGCACCGCAGTTCAAGTGGGAATGTGAGTCAGGGCAAGAAAGAACAAGAAAGATCAAAAATCCAACAAATGTGACTCAGAGGAATTGTGGGTTTAGCCTAGAAGGACCAAGGAAGCACAGAACCCCCCTGGTGGAAGAATTTGTGCATTTAAAGGATAGACATGAGGAAAGCAAACATTAACCTTTAGGACAAAGAAGTCATGGCTTCTTTATACCACAGTATAAAAAAATCAGATTAAGCTCCAGGAAAACAAGGAGTGGGAACAGTATGCCTGGGGGAAGGAGGGAACATCCATCAGTAGGGAGAAGAGCCTGCAAAAGGAAGATACAGGCAGAGGTATCCTCAAACAGGAGGTGAATTAAGAGCACTCCCAACATCCTCCTCACCCCTATTTTCTATTATTTGTCTATTCAGCCTTATTTCTACGATTTGAGGTTACTTACCCAATCTCAGAGCAATATGAAATTGCCCAAATTGCCATTTCCCTTCAGTAATGCTGAGGGAACAGGATCATCCATGGCTGTCCTGGCTAGTCCTGACACAATCTGAAGCTTTGCAGCACCATGGACCAGCCCAGGGATGAGTGTGAGCCATGAACAGGCAAAGAGAGGGAGGCCTTGGAAAGCAGAGCCTCCTGTCCTGAAAGCTGACACAAATCACTGGATCTTCCGGGGGAGCTGCTGGGCTGGAAGCTTTCCCTGCTTTCCTAAGGATGGGATCAGCAGCACCAGGCTGTGATTTCTCCAGGAGGGCTGTCCTTGGGGTGGGAACAGACAGCAAAAGCTGAGCCAAGCACCCACAAGGAGTTGGCAGCATCCTGGCACTGCCCACCCTCCCGGCAGCAGTCCAGGAGCAGGGATGGGTGTGAGGGAGGGAGGAACAGGAGGATGTGTGGGCAGCATCCGTTCCTGCACCATCTCCCTCCTCCCAGCAGCTCCAGCGCTCCCCAAGTGCGTCAGGACCTGCTCATTCCAGCCTTGCCTGGCTCCTGTCCCTCACGCAGGGAAACCCTGCCCAGCTCCCAGCCCAGCTCCCAGGGCAGCGCCCTCCTCCTCCAGCTCTTCTCAGAGCAGGGGGCTCACGTGAGGAGGGAGCACCAGGGACTCGGCTTCCCCAGGGCCAGGTTGGATGGGCTTGGAGCCACCTGGTCTAGTGGAAGGTGTCCCTGCCCATGGCAGGGGGGCCAATGAGATCATCAGACACTGCAACACCTGCCCAGGAAATAGGCAGGACCCAAGGAGCTCCAGGAGTGTTTGGACAATGCTCTCAGAGGACCACAGAGTGGGATTGTAGGGGTGTCTGTGCAGGGCCAGGACCTGGATCGATGATCCTTGGGGGTCCCTTCCAACTCAGGATATTCCATGATTCCAAGATGAGCTTTGAGGGCCCTTCCAACCCAAACCATTCCATGATGATTCCACAATGTGACACCAGGCAGCTGAGTGACTGCTCCATTCTGTGCAAGGAATTCTCCTTCTCCAAGGTCACCACCACTGAACACTTTCCTCTGCCATGGCAATCCACAGACTCACAGAATTATTAAGGTTGGAAAAGACCTTTAAGGTCATCAAATTCAACTGCTGACCCAGCACCCCCATTGTTGGATTATCCTTTTTTCTGACCCAGAGATGGGGCTTCTGAGAGGCATTTTAAAGAGTTTTATTCCATTTTCAATCTCATGTGAAGGGTGAGACAGTACTGATGTTGCAATTCATGCCATTGATGCCTTAAGTTTTAGCTTTTGTGTTTTTCAGATTCTGTGCTGCTTAGGTGTAGTGCTGAGTTCCGAGCCTCATACTAGTACTAGTAAGCTCTCTTCACAGAGCAGGGACACAAAACAAATCCTTTCCTGCTGAGAACCAAGGACAACTTTTAGGCCCAAAAGTATAAACAATGGTAGCCTGAATGGAGGAACAAGAAGGATGAGACCTCACAACCTGAAGTTGTAATTGGACAATTCAACCCCAATATGGAAACGGACCAAAAGTTATAAAAATGTACAATCTCATGCCCAGGGAGCCATTTTGTGACCATTCACAAGTTGTGACCCTTGAGGGGATGCAGCCTCAGCGAGGCTCCTGTCCTGCCCAAGGTGGATCCTGGAGGCCTTTCAATAAATACCTACTTTATTCTCTAGCTCTGTCCAGTCTCTGTTTCAGGTCAGCCTTCCAAGGCATCACCATCACAATCAGAAGCCAACTATTTCCTAATTACAGTACATTATAAGTGGCTTTTTGCCTACCAGCTTCTGCCACACAATGCTGCTAATGCCTTAAAACCAATCATCTAAAATTCCCTCGTGGGTCCTACTGCAATGCACCTTTCATAGTTCTATTTCTCCAAAGTATCTAGTCTTACTTGCAAGGCCATCATTTGAAACTTGTTTCTAGTTCCATTTCTCTCTCAACAATGTCTGTCCTATTCCATGGCCTTTCTAAGTCAGCATATTTTATCTCAGAGTTTGCACACAGATACTATGTGAGCCTTCTGTCAGGCTTTGAGAATTCTCTACAAATCCATTTCCCACACACCACCAGTTCACCGCCAAACCATGTCCTCAAGTCCCACATCCACACATTTTTGAACACTTCCAGGGTTGGTGACTCCACCACTGCCCTGGACAGCTGTGCCAGAGCTGGACAACCGTTTCAGTAAAAAAGTTTTCCTGATATCCAATCAAAACCTCTCCTGGCACAATTTGAGGCCATTTCCTCTTGTTGCTGTTCCCTGGGAGCAGAGCCTGACCCCCACCTGGCTGCACTCCCTGTCAGGGAGTCATAGTGATTCTTCTTTCAACTCAGCCCATCCCAATGACACTTGTTCTCTTTCCTTAAGGAGAAAAAGGTGGCACAAAATAAGTTGGTACAATTTTAAGAGATTTAAGATATTTTTATATTTAGTTTTTTGGCTTTATCCTGGAAATCCTCTCTGCACAGAAGGTTAGAAGGTTTCCAAGGCTCTTCATTTATTCAAGAATCTTCTGGCAGCTCTCAGAACTTCCTGTGTGTGTGGCCGCCCTGATCTGCTAAAACCTGGCTCCCATTTGACTGGGAATAAGCTGGTTAGGGAAATGTGGGATATACAGAAAACTCTGAATTACACCTGGACTTGGATGCTGGGAAAGAGCCCAGAGCTGTGAAGGTGA
This sequence comes from Cettia cetti, assembly GCA_013401135.1. Lineage (NCBI taxonomy): Eukaryota > Metazoa > Chordata > Aves > Passeriformes > Sylviidae > Cettia > Cettia cetti. The sequence goes on from VZUI01059362.1 coordinate 29,109, forward strand.
ATGGGCAGCACTTTCCCCCCTCCCCTCCTGCTGATCTTCACCCTGGGTCACTTCCCCACCCACACCATGAGGGAGAAACCTCTCTCTGTGTCAGGAGCAGGGTCACCAACACCAGATGGTGCCAGGCCAGACCTACCCTGTGCTGCATCTGGTGGCAGAATGAAGATAAATCATCTAAATCCCTTGAGGGGGTTGATATCACAAATATTCCACATTCAATCCACAGAACTGCACCACCTTGGGAACAGACCATCCAAATTAAAGAACCATGGAATGGTTTGGGTTGGAAGGGACTGTGAAGATCACCCAGAACCACTCCCTGGCATGGACAGGAAAACAATCCAGGTAGCTCCAGCCTGGCCCTGGACACTTCTAAGGACAGGGCAGCCACAGCCCAGTCATTAGGAGCATGACACTTCCAGAAGTGTCACTGGTTCACTGCTGACACAACAGCAGCCGGTTCTCAGCTGCTCCTCAGTGCTGCCACAGAACCCCCCAGCACAGGCTGGGCTGTCAGGCACAGCTCTGCCACTCAAAAATGCAAAACCCCTCAAACCCCCTCAAATCTGTGACTTCAGGTCCAGCACAAAGGGCACTGACTGTGCCTGCATTTGATATAAAAAGGCTGAAATCCTTTGGAAAGCAAGAATTGGAAGTGCCTGCACAGACAGGAGATCATCTATCAGAGCAATTACAGTGTAATTAAAGCCTCTCAGAAATGACAGCTCCTGGAGTAAATTCTAAAGTAGATTATTCCGTGCTTCCAATCCCCCCAGCCCCAGCTCTTCAGGGGGATAATTATGCAGCTCCCATTCTTGCTGTCAGATAACTGCAGTTTGTAAAGGGAAGAACTGAAATGCAGAGACACAAAGGCCTCAGATTTGAAAGCTCTTTAGATGTCTAATTGCAGCTAATTTTATTTTTTTCAATCAAGCTGAGCGATTTTTAGATTTTTAAGTGTTAAAAAGAAACCAAACCAGTTTTAAACCATTGCACACTAAACAAACTCTTTCTTGAGGGGTTTCTTTTCTGTACTTTATAGCTCCTTACACAAGAGAAGGGATGGGACAGGACTGACAAATCTGTGCTGGATGTGTCCAATCCATCACAGTGGTGACATTATAATTTAGCAGAGGTGAAGCCTGTCAGCCTGAATAGGAGAGGCGAGAGATGGAAGGAAGAGTCAAACAAAAGGAGTTACAGAGGAGAAGGAAAAACAGAAAAGAAACAAGGAGGAGATGCATGTCCAGAGAGTTCCCAGAGAAGATCATCAGTCATAGCTGGGGCAGCTACAGGGCCTCCCCTGTCAGGATTTACAAAACAGCCACCCAAAATAATCCACCACAGAGAAAAGAGCTTGGGTAGTAAAACATGTTCTTGAGAAATGGCACACAGCAACTGGAAAAGCCAGTTTTTGTTTTGAGTGGTTTGGTTTTGGAAAAAACATAGCACTTTTTTCTACCTATGGGAAGTTTTTGCCTATGAGATTCTGGAAATCTGGAGGATTTCAGCAGCATTTAGATACCAGTGCTGATATATTTTAATCTCAGCGTGCTCCAAAACCAGATTTCATGGAGTGACAGAATCATTCAGGCTGGAAAAGCCCTCTGAGATCATCAAATCCAGCTGATCTCCAGCATGGCCAAGGCCACCACTGATCCCTGATCCCAAGTGCCACATCCACATGACTTTTAAATTCCTCCAGGCATGTGGACTCCACCCCTGCCCTGAGCAGCATCTTCCAGGGCTTGACAACCCTTTCCACGAAGAAATTTTCCCAGTATCCATCCTGAGCCTGCCCTGGCCCAGCCTGAGGCCGTTCCCTCTCATCCTGTCCCTGTTCCCTGGCAGCAGAGCCCAACCCCCCCGGCTGTCCCCTCCTGTCAGGGAGTTGTGCAGAGCCACAGGGGCCCCCCTGAGCCTCCTTTTCTCCAGGCTGAGCCCCTTCCCAGCTCCCTCAGCCCCTCCTGGGGCTCAAGCCCTTCCCAGCTCCATTACCTTCTTTGGGCATGCTCCAGCCCCTCAGTGTTTTTGTTGTTATAGGAGCCCCAAAACTGCCCCAGGACTGGAGGTGTGGCATTTCCAGCCACATTTCCAGTGTCTCCATATCGACCTTTGTTTCCAGAAGCTGAAATTAAAAGCAGATTTGAGAACAGCCCCTGCACTGTTAACAACTCCAGTACCGTGGCACTGACCCTAGGGAAGCTCCTGAGACATCCCAGTAACCACAACACCTGCCCCTCCTCTCAGGGACTGCAGAGCATGCCTTCACCACCAAATTCCAGGTTTAAAACAGAATAGCAACAAAAGAGAATTTTAAAGGTTGTTATTTTAAACACCAGAAAAGTTAAATAACCACTAATGCTGCAGCTACTGTAGCCACAGACTTTGATATTCTGGTGGTACTAGGCTGATGGTTGAACTCAATAGTCTTAATTAAATGTCTTTTCCAGCCTTAACGATTCTAAAATTCCAAGATTATTGTTATTCCTGCCCACCAAATTGGCACTTTTGGAGACTATTCCCCCAAAGGATGGGTTTAAAGATACTCTTGCTACAGCCAAAAACCCTGCAGCTCTCCAGGGAGACCAGGCATGAGCATCAAAAAAGAGGAGCTCTTGAGCTGCCATCCTGTTTGAGGTCTATAGAAATTGAGCATATAAATGTGGTCTAAAGGACTTTTCAGAGAAGCACTGAGGCAGAACAGCCCAGGGGAGACAAGGAGCACTGACTGCACTGAGCACACCAGGTAATGTCAATAATCAGCTCAAGCTGCACAAAACTCAAGCCTGTCTGCAACTTGGATTTTTGAGAAACAGCCGAGAATAACATGAACTGGTATTACCTTCCCTAAGGAACCTAATTCCTCTAACATCCCTAGACATCAGCAGTTTGTGCAACCCTGTGTTCAGAGCTGTTTCCATCAGCTGTGACCACAGGCTTCCCAAAAAAGTCCTGCAGGGTCCAAGACACAGCCAAGAACACAGAGTGTCATTGTTGACTCCCCACTAGTGCACTTAATTCCCAAGTTCAGCACAGGAAAAACGGGTAACAGCCCCAGGGAAGGATGAGAGCACCTGGAACTGCAGTGATGGCGCCCCCAAAACAGAGAGTGGCTTCACCAACAGTGGTTCCAGCCCCAGGAGAAGGAAGATTCAAGTATCCAAACTGTCAGTGACCTGAGGCAGAGCATCCAGTTCTTTGTGCATAACCAGCATCTCACTGGCATGGCCTGAATACCCAGTTATTGGATTGCTAATGACATGTGCATATCATTGAAGCTGTCCCAAAAGTCACCTCACAGAGATGCTCAGGGCAAAGCAGCCAGACAGAAGCTCTCTGCACCCTGATTTTCTGCTTGAAGTACACAAAGGTTGTGTTCAGGAGCCTTATGTAAGGAACCTCCCCCAAACTTAGACCCTTTAAAGTGAGTGACACAAGCCTGGCTGCAGGATGGGTCTCACTAACACAACTCCCTGACAGGAGGCGACAGCCGGGGGGGTCGGGCTCTGCTCCCAGGGAACAGGGACAGGAGAGGGAACGGCCTCAGGCTGGGCCAGGGCAGGCTCAGGATGGATACTGGGAAAATTTCTTCGTGGAAAGGGTTGTCAAGCCCTGGAAGAGGCTGCTCACGGCAGGGGTGGAGTCTCCATCCCTGGAAGTGTTCCAAAAATGTGTGGAGGTGGCACTTGAGGACATGGGTCAGTGGTGGCCTTGGCCATGCTGGGGATCAGATGGACTCAGCCTCAGAGGGCTTTTCCAGCCTGAACGATTCTGTGACTCCATGAAATCTGGTTTTGGAGCACACTGAGTTTAAATCATGCTTATCAGCACTGATATCTCAACACCAATGAAATCTTCTTTTCTCCATTGCTATTCAACAAAAAATCAGGAAAACACCAACAGCTTCAATACAAGTTTCTCACTGAAAGTTTAGGACAGGTAAAGAATGGGAAAGGACTACACAGACTCATGCAGGAACCTTCCAGTGAATTTGACTTGGAAACAGCTCCTGGTTGTGCCTACCCCTGGAAAAGGCTGGTATTTGTGATGGAGATACTGATGATAAATGGACTGAAGTAAATTAATTCCACCCAAGCCAGGCAGCCTTCAGTGTGCAGTGCTGGTACCCACTGCTTCAAGATGGATAAGGTGGGATTTAAACTCTCCATGCCCTGCTGGGAGCTGCAGGGATTGTTCAAACCACCACAGTGCACAGCATTCTCTGGACTATTCTATTTTTATATCTACCAGGTGGTCTGGAATAATTTTTCCATAAACAAGGAAAGAAAGGTTTTCCAGGGATGCCTGCTGAACCTGCCCACTCCCAGCTCCCTGCTGCGCCCTGATCACAGCCGTCCCCAGTGATTCTTGCTGTCCTGAGCCCCCTCCTGGGCTGCCTCAGGCTCCCCACACTGGGCTGTGCACGAGTGACCATGGCCACTGTTAGGACCAGACCTGCAATAACAGCCAGCAGCACCAAGGAGAAACTTTTCCTTCCAGAGCTGCTCCTCTCACAACACAAGGCAGCTCCCTGGGCTCCTGGCAGCTCTTGACACCTGTACCAGATTCAGTTCAGGGCCAGCCAGCAGATTATTTGGAAGATAGATCAGATCAATCTTGACTCCTTGGGAAGCAGATTGAAGTCTGTCCCCATCCCCCAGGGTCACAGCCACCTTCCCAGCTCCCACAGCTCATGATTTGCCATCCAGGAAAGTTCCTCTCTGCCTACACAGGCACTCTCTCAGTTTTGACTACTGGTGCCTGTTTCAGCAAGGCCTGGCCTTGGGCTGGGCTCACAGGAGCATCTTCTCAGGTGCCCTGAGGCAAAAGATTCTGGGGGGAGCCACGGGGCTCTGCTCCCCACTGGGGTGGCTCAGCTGACACCTCCAGACAGCTTTGGTGGGTGCCAGACCCTCCTGCAGAGCTCAGATCAAACCCACTCGAGTACAGGAACACAAAAATACAGAATCATGGAATCACAGACTATCCTTAGTTAGGAGGACCCCCAGAGATCATCCAGTCCCACCCCTGGCTCTGCACAGACACCCCAACAATCCCACCCTATGCATCCCTGGGAGCATTGTCCAGCTTGTCCTGGAGTTCTGGCAGCCTCAGGGCTGGGACCATTCCCTGGGGAGCCTGGGCAGCGCCAGCACCCTCTGGAGGTCCCTATAAATCAGGTGTGATTTCATGTCCTAACTCTGGAAACAAGAAGAGAGGGCAGCTCTCTCCCTGTGCACAGCCAGCACTGGGGGCTGGGCTCTGACCTATTTGCTTTGCTCCCACAACTCCTGAGAAGACATTCAGAGCACTTTGCTCTCTGTTGCTTAATTATTGTGAATGTGAACACACCCCAGCACCCTGGGCTCTCTGTTCATCTCTCGTGGGCTGCAGCCCAGAGCCAGGACTCCAGCAAGGCCACCCAGCTCCAGTAAGAGCCCAAACTCCTCAGGGATCTCAGCTCACATGAGGGATCCCAGTGCTTGTTCGGCTGTGCTGCTCCCACAGCCCCTTCCCAGAGCATTCCTGTCCCACCTTCCATCACACAGTGTGGTGCTTGCCCAAGCAATGCCTTCTACCATAAAACTGAAATATTTGGTGAAATAAAAGCTTTCCCTCCTTACCCTCTGGCATGGCAAAGAGGAGGAAAGAAGGCACTCACACAGGTCTGTCTGTATTGTATTCCCATTGGCATGGGAAGCCAGAGATAATCTCTCCACCATGAACACTATCCTCTGGGCCCTCTGCCCAAAGAACTTTGCTAAAGGTGATTTGAAATAATAATTACCTTAGACAGACCAGCTTTTCTGTGAGTGAAAGATGCACTGGTCATGGAGGAACCAAAAATCTACCTTCCTCATGGGTGATGGAGGTGACCTCTCCCTCACAACCTGCCCAGTCAAAAGCTTGTTTGGCACAGACAAGGCTCCTCTGCCTTTGATCAGCTCAGCTCCTGATGGATGGCAGCAATGGGAAGGTGGGAATCTCTCCAGGGAGAAGCCACACTCTTCTCATCAGAAGTCAAGAGTCAACTTTGAAACTGGAATCTTTACCTTCAGTGTCAGGTTGTCCACCAGTGCAATCATGGAGTTCTTGAAAAGAGTAGCTGCTGTCAGAGGTCTCTTGGTGACCTCAGTGATGCTCAGTTTCCCTTCAGGCCACATCATCTTCAACACAGGGTTGGAGCTACAAGAGAGCCTCTTTAATTGCAGTCTCCCAGCACTTCCACTCCACTGACAATCCAACAGTTGGTTTCTACCCAGACCCACTGCTGCTTCCAGCTCCCAGGGCATCACCCAAGCCAGGGTGACACTCCTGGGCACAGCATTTTGTGCTCTTAAGGGCAAGTTCAAGCTTACAACTGAACATTCTGGAAAAACAACCCCACATTCTCCCTTCAGATCAGGGTGTGCAGGAATAGGACAGTGAAAATCCCACAGTGATGCATCAAAGGCAGGGGCTGCCTCACTGGCACAACAAAAAGAATTTAATCAACACAGAGGAGAGCGAGACCCACACCACCCTCCCTTAGAACCTGTCATCTGTGTTCAAGCTGCATTTCTCCACCTTACTTGATATATAAAGTAATTTATACACTTTAGCCTGTATTTTTGAAGGTTTCAGGCTGAGGTAAACTGGCCCTGATGGATGGCAAGGAACAGACAAAAAATGAGCACATTTACAGCAATCCAATGGCCAATCTGTCACAGGCTTTAATGTGCTGGAAGTGGTGTTTGGGAACAGGATTTTCCAGAGACTTCACAGAAAACAGGCTAAATTTGATAAAACCACATAGCAAATATTTTGCAAGGTTTCTGTTCAATGGGAAGTGTTGAAAACAGGAACAGTGGCACTGCTCAGGGGAGTACAGCCAGTCAACCCAAAGGACTACAGACCAATGTAACGCCTGCACAGGTAAACAGTGCCCACCACTGCAGGGTGTTTGTGCCCACTGTCCTCTGAGCAGAGCCCCTGAAAGCTGCAGATTACAAAATGAGGACATGTTTAATGCCAGGTGAAGAAAAACAGCTCTGTGGACACTTCCACCCACATTCTGATAGGATTTCAAATCTGCTTCTCAAGGCAACTTTTGCTTGCCCAACACACGACCTCATGGTTTGCACTTCTCACATCACTGCAGACATGAAAGGATTCAAACCTCTCTCCCTCCCCATTTTCTTTCAAAACAGGGTGTTTTAGGTGGGGTGAAGGATATCTGTTGTTGACCAAAGCTCCCCAGTACCTTTAGCACTGATTACAGACAGAACAGTGATGGTAAATCTGCAATGGGATAATGACAAATCAGGCAGCACAAGCAAGCTCTGCACTATCTTGATTGCACAATCAGTTTCAAAAAACCCATTTTAAATTCTGTTCAATTAAAGGCTGCATCAGAACAGAAACAACATGTACAGAATAAGGACTTTAACCTGAAAAACCCAACTAACAGCCTCTGGGTCATGGGAGATGTACAAAGATCAAATCCCAAAGTAATGTGTTTATTTACACACACTGAAGACAGAATCACTGAAAACCTGTGTCTCTGAGAGCATCACTCCACAAAAAAGGCTTCTGACAAACCAGACTAAAATTCATCTCATTAATGCTCTTACCTGTTGTACATGAGGCGTTTGAAGTCTTGAAATAAAGTGTCCTTGTTTTTGTCAATAAATCCAGTGACTGAGTAACTAAAAAGTAAAGGAAGAAAGAGAGTTAATTGCAAAGTAGCAAAGTCCCTCTGTGAGCTGCTGGTAACTGTGGAATCAGCATCCCTGCACTCCTACAGACACAGCAGATGCTAATCCAGCCCTGCTCCCAGCCTGTCACTAATTGCTGCAGGAGCAGAGATTTGGATCCTTGGGCCCAGCTCCCACCTCCAGCACAGGAACAACACACCTGGCTTCAGAGAGCTCCTGGAGCTGTGCAGGTGCTGGCTGAGACACCTCACAGCACTTGGGCAGATGGCCCAAATTCAGAGTTACACTCAGAATTCTGTCTCCAAATGGAGTGTTTGTGTTAAATCCTAGAGAAATTCAGGTTTGTTTTTCACTCTATGCAGTCTGTCCCTCTCTTGGTGGAGAGTCTGAATTCCAAAGCAGTCTCTGAGTAGTGACTGGGGCGCTCCCCTGGAAATCAAAGCACACAGAAACACACACACTTCAGATTCCTTCCTTCCTCTATTCCCACAGCAGCACCCTCCAGGAGGTCACTGTTTCAGCGTTTCATCTCTTCTCCAAGTCTCCAGGCAGGCAGTGCTCTGTCCTCACAGAAAAGGTCCAAAATCTCCCCATTCAGTGACTCCAGATGTTTCCTGAGCTCCACATCCCACCCTGGGAAGCTGCACTCGACCTGCAGGCTCTGGGATCAACCCACAACCTGCAAATCCCTGTACAGAGCCATCCTCAAATCACAGAGTCATGGAACAGGCATCCAATTCCACTCCCTGCCATGGCAGGGACACCTTCCACGATCCCAGGGTGCTCCATGCCCCATCCAACCTGGCCTTGGACACTTCCAGGGATGGGGCAGCCACAGCTGCTCTGGGCAGCCTGTGCCAGGGGAGGGCACCATGTAACATCTGAACCTGAACTATCTGTGATTCCTTCCACATTTCAGTTTTCTTTTACACCATTTGTCTGCCACTGGCAGTTCAGAAGGTTCAACCACTGAGACAGTATCTTGTATTTTCTCCTCCAAAACCCCCTGAAATCAGGGATGTCTTTCAGGAACTGCTCAGAAAAGACTCCACAAGATAACCAGCTTGTGCTACATGGGCTCCAGTCTGATCACATTGGTTGTCCTTGGAAATTAAAGGCAAAATTAATTCCCAGGTAAAAGAAATCATGAATTATTCCCTCAGTAACTCCCTTTCTTCCGACATGGGAAGTTACACAAATCCTAAACCATTAAATGACTCCAGTGAGATTCCACACAACAACCTTCCTAGCAAATGGTTTCTACCATGTGCATCCTTCATTTCCACTCACTCTCCCTTCCCACTGCTGTCACCTCCTGCACTTGTTCCTGCAGGCTTCAGGCAAGCACTCCCCAACCCTCCAGCCCTGATCCCTCCTGCAGGTTATCACTCCCCTGTGCTTCCAGCCTGCTCCAGCTGATTGGAGAATTTAAAGCCAGAGTTATATAATCACACCAAACAGATGTCTAAACCAGATTTTATTAGCTCAGTGTAGCTTTCTTGCATAAACACTGATGCCGTTTTTCCCTTTTTTTTCCCTGGAGCACTACTCTCCCCTCACCCCCCACGCCTTGCTCTCCTTTTGTTTCACTCCAAGTACAAATTCCCACTCTGTAGAGCAAGGCACCAGCAGAAGATTTAATTGATAAGCAAGGGCTGCACTCTGTAATTGTGTGTGACAGCTATTCTGGCTTGCACCAGAAGCAGCAGTAAATCAGAATATTGTACCACTTCAGAGCTGCTGGGAAGACAAAAATAGAATGAGCAACTTTAATTCTGAGACTCACATCACATCCCCAGCATAGTGCTTGATCCGGAAGTCTCTGTCAAACTCCAGCGTTTTGTCCATGGCACAAAGCTGAAATAAATTCACATACATTAAAATACCACCCATGGATTGATATTAAAACATCACCCCTGGATTTACAAGCTCCATAGAAGAGCAACCTGCCTTCAAAATAGCATTGGGAGCTACGGGAATTCCACTCTCTGTGCCTGTGCAAATGTGAAACCCACTACTGGAAAATGTTTTCATGGATGCACTGTAAGAACCTGTGCTTGTACAAATGAAGCTGCAAGAGCCTATAATTTTATGAAGAAATTGATATTATCTCAGAAACACCATTATGCAAAAAGAACACTCATGCCTGTAGAGAAACATTGCACCCACGAGTTAATTTATGACTTTTTTTAAGTCATCTTTTATGTTTTTTTGCCATTGCAGTGTAACTCCTCTGCAGAGAAATGGGCCAACTGCTGTGACAACAGCAAGGCTCGTTCAGTCCCAGATCCCTCCTGGTCATCTGACACCCCTCAAACAGGGACCCCCCTGCAGATCCACTGCTCCAGGCTCAAATTCCCATCCCATTCCTTCTGTACAACAGAAGATGTCCAGTGCCCACGTGGCAGCTGTTCAGCAGCAGTGGCTGTAACACACTCATCCCTTCAGGAATAGCAGGAGCCAAAAAATCCATCAGGGTTGGCTTAATTAAAAAGAGTGTACGAGATAAGAATGAGGATTTTGTAATAGGCAGAAGGAGCAGGAGATGAATTAAACCTTTGCAAGCAGCATTTAACAACACCAAGGGCTATGAACAGATATCTGCTATCCACAAAAAGTCTTGGAGAAATAGAAGAGTAAATTAGAATTGTTGAAATGCAGAGTAGGAGGAATGATTAGGAGCAGGGAGATACACTCCAAAAATTCACCTGTGTCCAAGAACACAAAACAGATTGGCTCAAACTATAACAACAGGTAAAAAACCCAGAATTTATGTTACACAAAATTAATTCCAAGGAGGAGCCCAAGGAGTGTGAGTACCAAGGTCCCCAGGAGGTCCCAGAGGTGTGGAAAGTCCAGCAGGGCAGGAGCAGGGAGCACCCAGAACTGCAGAGCTGATGGATGACCAAGGTGAGCAGAACACAGAGAAAATGAAGAAACCAGGCAATACCAGGAAAACAAAGCCATTTTTGTTGCTGCAGCTTTGTTCCCAGCACAGGGCTGGAGAGTGCCTTTTTCAGCCACCCAAACACACAGCTCAAACCAACGAGTCAATAAAAGGGGTAAATACCAAATGGCAAGAGAAATGAGTCTGTGCTACCAGACAGGGCACAGCTGGTAGCACAAGCTCCTCCTAAAGGTCACACAGCTCTGGAGAAGCTGGAAGGAGCCATAACACAGCAATCAGGGATTTTGCTGTTTGCGGGTTTGGCATTTTCCAAAGGAGTGATTCTCTCCAAACCTTGTGTTTCCTGGACAAAGAGTTGAAATTAGTGAAAAATCAGACCAGCAAGTCCATTGGATCATCTGCTTAGGTTTCTGTGAGCCCTTCCATGAGGCTCCTCACTGACAGCTCACAGCATTCAAGTACAGACAGGAGAAAGGTGTTGGAAAGATGGGAATCCTGTGGGAGCCTGCCCTGAGTCTGTGCTTTCACAGCATCTGAAATGAGCCATAATCTGAGGGCAATGGGAAGGTCGTGGGGCTGGGTGGGGGCACTTAATCACTGAGGGCTGGCTGGGAAGAGCTGCAGGAGACACCCAGAGCTAAATAAGGACAAAGCAGAGCAAATGAAACACCCCAGCAGGGCAGGGATTCCCACTGAGAAAGGGCAAAGTTCACAGGAACTGATGGGCTCCAAACCATCCCTTCCTGACTCAACAGAGATCTTAACGACCCTCCTTCATCTCAAAAAGGACACGGAGAACTGGGAGAGGCTTAAAGGGCAAAACCCATCCCCTGCTGACTGACTGCCCTGGGAGGATGGGGCAACAAACTCAGCTTCCCCAGGTTAGGAATGAAATGCCCAGAGATGATGGCAAAAAAAGTGGTGATGAGGTAGTGGAAGACAAAGAGAACTGTGTTTTGCCATTTAAAAACTAGGAGGTGAGAGGTGTAATCTAAAACGGAAAAGAGAAGAGGGAGGGAAGCAGGGAGGAAGAAGCTCTTCACTTGAGTATCTGAGCTGTGGAATTCTTTGTCGATTTAAAAATCAAGAAAACCATGCAAAACACCCTGTTAAGGATACCAGGAGGTTCCTGGGCTGCAGCTCCCTGGAGAATGGGAGCACGTCAAGTTATCAGTACACATCTGGGCTCTCACTTGGGCATTTACTCCTGTCCAGTGTCTTGGGAGACACAACATTGGGTGGACTGGAATGGACCTCCTGATACTCTTCCCTTCACAACCAGTTTGTTGGGACTGATGCTCTCCACAATTTGAAGACTGAGGCATTCACAGACTGTCTGTCACTGCACTTATCCTTCCAAAGTATAATAACAGAAAAGAAATGGAACTTGGAGAGGTTGAGGATAAGAATGGTGATGCTGGGAAGGGCCACCAGAACAGCTAGCACATCTGCACATCCAGATTGCAATTAGACAAACCCAAGGAGGACACCCCATGCTCCAGGAACACAACATTCTGCCACAAACTCTGCTGGTGCAAGTGTTAGCCAGCATTCTCCTGGCTCATTTGGCCTTCCCCAGGACAAGGGCGCCGGCAGCGCGGAGCAGCCGGGTACACAAAGTAGGACACGACTATTTAGGGCACCACAGCCCCCTAGAGCTTCTCCACATGGAGCCTGTGTGCAGCCTGCTCTGCAGGGAGCAGTGGAGCATGAACTGGGCTGAGGGATGGGAGCTGTTCCCAACACATGCACTTTAACTCTTCGGGAACAGCTCCTATCTGTGTGGAACTTTACAGGATCTGCATGGAACCACTGCAGTCTGAAAAGGCAGAGCATGAGATGGAATCAAGCCCTTTGTTTTAATCCAAGTTAGAAAAGCCTGGCTCAGATGGCTCAGGCTTCCCAGAGCAGTTCTGGCTGGGACTGAGGAAGAGCTCTGAGGTGCTGGGATGTCTGCAGAGGTGTGATGGGGAGAAAAATAATAATTATGCTGAGAGGTTTATGGGTCAGTGTTTTCAAGGCTCTATTGATTTAACTAGCAATCAGTAAGCCAGGCAGATCCATCAGCCCCTCCAAATACATTATTTATAGCAGGATTCCTTGTCTCCCTCTTAGCCTGTGCAGGCAGTTTCTGACAACGCCACCTTCTGCTGAGGAACGCTGCAGCTGGCAATGCTGCCCTTTAATGTCTCCTTGCTGGGAGGGGACTCACAAAGGCAAAGACTCAAGCAGATTTTATTTTTAAATGTTCATTTTATAGCCTCCCATAGCATCTCCTGAAATTCCATCCCCTTCTGCCACTGCACTAAAGAACCACCTGCTCCCTCTGTGGCAGAGCCCCTTCCCCTGGGCAGATGCGGGAGCAAAGACAGAATAGAAACCCAACTCCTCTCTCTACATCCACTGACCAGACAGCTCCAGAAACTGGACCACTGCAAAGGATCCCAGACTCCATCCCACCAGTACTAGCTAGCACTAGGAAGGAAGGAAGCAGTTTGCATTCAAACAGAAACCCAAACCAGGTCTTACACTTGTTTTCAGGTGGGTTTTCTCAGAATGTTCCATGTCCCTGTTTGGGCACGTGAAATCTGGGTCAACACTGGAATCAAGCTCCCTGCCCCCCTCCCTGAGCTCAGGTGCACGTGGCAGGTAAGACATCAGGTGTGCTGCAGCAAAAGGGCATTTAAGGAAAGCAACATCTGGGAGGAAAAAGTGGTTTTGGTTTACTTTCATCCTGGCCTCTTCTCAGACAGCCCCAGCCAGATCCATTGTTTATCGCAGGCCTCCCAGAGGCAGCCTTTAGCACATATCTTACACAACCAGGCTAATTTGGTATTTCTGACCTACATAAAATATTGTGCCGGGTGGGAGGGAGCAGGGGGGACCAGCACTCTGAGCCATACATTTCAGACAATGTTGCTGAGTAGAGAGACATCAATAAACTAAAGGCCTTTATTTGATTACTCAGTGTGAAAGATTCTCAGATTAATCAGGCTGGTGACCATTTTGCAATCGGCTGCCAAGTGAGGAATAAATGAAGCCTTTTAATTCGCCCATTGTAGCCCAGACAAAGCCAGGCGAGGGGCCTGGGTGCTCTGAGGTGCAGTGGGAGACGAGCACGTTCTGCAGCCAATGACGATGAAAAAAGCCCAAATCACAGTGCTGTAATAATGCAGGAGTGTGAATAATTTCACTGTCACTACGTATTAGAGCAGCCTGGGAAGAACAACACGTGGGCCAAGCCGGCGCATCGATTGGCTCCAGATGACATCATGATATGTCAAGGCACGAGCTCAGGCTCCTTTTATCCTGGAATAAAAGGGATGAGGCACTGGACGTGCTGCAGCTCCCTCTGCTGGGTTCCTCTGCAGCTGGAGCTGCTCCGGGCTCCTCGTCTCACACTCAGTCGAAGTGATTCCAACCCAGCCACCCCTAAACCTCTTTACCTCATTCCATTCCACCTCAGAACACGGAGAAGGGATGGTGGAGGACAGCAAGTTCTGTGGGTTACCTTCCTGCTGGAGAAGTGCGCGTGTTTCCCCAGTTTGTTGTTGAGGGCCTCGAGGAACATCTCATCCGTGACTTTCCCCACATTCATGCAGGCATCGTCCAGAATGGCAATGATCCCTTTGTGCTGCTGCTCCACCAGGTCCACGATAACCTGGTTGTTGAAGTAATCAATCTGCAGGAAACAACGGACAGGGGTGTTGGTGACCTTGGCTGCAGAAATGGGAGGGTACCATTGCTGGTCATAGCAGCCAGTGTCACTGACAGTGAGGAGCAATCAGCTCTGAATTACAGATCTCTGATTCCAGATAAAGCAGGCTGCTTTACACTGAACAGCAAAGAAAGTGATTTTTCAAACCCGTCAGATACATCTCAAGACCTCTGCTGCAGAATGCCCTTTAAAATGTCTTTTACAATTCAGCTGTGTGCAGTCACCACAGTGACGCTGCACATCCTGTCCTTGGCATTCTGAAGAGAGTTGAATGGGAAAAGTTAAGTTTTTTATGTGTTACTATCAACAGCTAGAAAAATCCATAAGCACTCAGCACAGAAACCCACAGTAATGTGTGTGGCATCACAGAGGTGCCACAATAGGTTTCATCTCAGACCCAGAGTCCCTTATTTTCCCAAGGAGACACGTGGTGAGGTGACTGGGGAGCTCCTGCCCCAGCTTGATCCCAGGCCTGGCAGGGACACAGATGTCCCATCGACTGGAGTGTGCATGTGCAGCAGCTTCAGATCCGGGACTGTGCTGGTACACTGACCTCACACCGACCTCTCCCTCCCCTGCCAAAGCACTCACATGCTTCCAGGGAATTCCCTCTCGCTGGTACTCCTCCTGCTCCTGCTTCAGAACCAGCTGAATGAAGAGCTGCTGCAGCTTTTCATTGCAGTAATTAATGCAGAATTGTTCAAAACTGCAAAAACATGAGAAGAAAAGGTGATGAGTGTTCTGGGAAAGTTGAGGGCAGAACGCTGGGCTTTAGAAGGTGGTTCACCTGTTATTGTCAAATATCTCAAAGCCATAGATATCCAGGACCCCGATGACTGTGTTCTTGCCATGCACTGTGGTGTCGTAGTTCTTCACCTCGATGACATCGTTGATGTGTGTCACAATCCAGCAGAAGAGACGCTCGTAAATGGCCTGCAGGAAACACAGACTGAGGGCTCCTGCCTGCATCTGCCTCAGCTCTTCCCAGGAAATTCAACACAGCTCATTCCAGGCCTCCACCAAAGCTGCAGGTCACGTTCTGCTGAAAGTCAGCAGCTACTGACTGCAGAAAATATTCTATGGAAGTATCTCTTTTCTTTGTTCCAAAACTCATTTATACCAAGTCAAAATCCCAGTGAGGTTACTGGGTGCAGCAGCTCCCTAATTTGATTCCAGTCAGTTTTTCAGCTGCCTAATAAGTACCATTCCTGAGAATTATTTAACAATAGTGAAGAGCAAGAGACAGGTCAGTCACAGAAACCCAACAATTGAACACAATGACAGGAAAATTATCCTGTTCACCTTTTACAAAGATCATGTTCTGAAGGCAAAGGTGTCTTCATGTTCAAAGTGTGCTGTGAAGCTGGGTAAATACATTACCTCAGGAAAAGAAGTCAAGTTAATAATCAAGGACCTTTATAACTTCATCCATTCCTCCCTTACAATTTGATTTTTTAGCAGAGGAGGAACAACTGTCACTCCTGCCATCAGTACTCACTTTTCCCATGGAAGGTGTCCCTGCCTATGGCAGAGGGGTGGAACAAGATGGTTCTTTAAGGTCCCTTCAACCCAAACCATTCTACAATTCTTTTTTTAAAAAGAATTAAAAGTAACACTTTGTGTGTGTGAATTCTAGATGTTACAGTTCCACTCTCTACTCTTTGAATTTAACTTCAAAATGAAGTTGAGGATCCCATTTCACAGCAAATTCCTCCCTGTATGACACATTTGCAGATGCCAGCCCAGCCTGCAGCCCTCTCCTCCTCGGTGTGCCTGGCACTGCTGGCTGTGGAAGCTGGATCCGTGCTGGAGGGGCAGGGAGGGGGAGGTGCCACAGACCCCTACAGAACTCAGGAGCAGGTAGGTTCAGAGAGAAATCTGCAGGATGTGCAGCAAGCCCTGTGCTTATTGACCCACCCAGGAATCCTCCTGGGACTGAGCCCTGAAAAATGTGCAGTTCTGGCAGCAATGCCTCCCTTGGCACCGCCGCTCTTCGCTGCACACCTCACCCCAGGGGCAAAGGCAGGAGATGTGTCTGGGTGAGTGCCACACACCCGTGCAGAGCAGGGGGACTGAACTGACCTTTGCAAAGGCGTCCCTGCCGTAGGTGGCCTCCTGCTCCGTGTGCTGCTTGTCGATGACGTCCCTGCCCGTGGCCACTGTCCGGAACAGCAGCGCCTTCTCCACCAGCTCGGCCTTGGTGGACAGGAGGTCAGCGATGACCGACACCACCTTGCTGTTCTCGATGATGGGAGTGTCTCCATCCACAGAGAACTTCAGGTTTCCCTGCAATCAGCAGCATTTCTCTGTCTGCCCTTTACTAAGGGATCGGCACACCCCAAGTCCATCCATTTTCTACCTGCTATTCCAGGCTGGAAATCTCCTGCCACACTGGAAGGTGGGTCTTGCACACCCTCAAACCTCCAGCATCAGTGGCAGCAGCAAAGGCTTTCTCAAAGCAAAGCATTCCTGCTCAGTGTTCAGCTCAGCTTTTGGGACAAATGACATCAAACACTTCCCAAGATTTAATCAAGCACCATCCCAAGATTCAGAATTCAGGAATAGGGAATTGTTCCATGTATGCAAACGCTGGATGTAGCACTTCTCTTCACTGCAGCTCACCATGAAACCACTGGCTGCAGTTCCCCTGGCAGTGCTACTGCCACAGAGGGAATGGGAATGGCGTGGGGAAGCTGAGAAATCAGTGCCAGTGAGACTGGACTGGCAGTACCCCACCACCACAGCTCTGCTCCTGGGTACCTTCTGTGCCAGGATGAAGCAGTGGTACCCCTTGGTGATCTACAGCAAAGGGTTGTCCCCCAGCCTGCCTGCATGGCCCCACTCTGCTCTGTCTCCCTTCCTTCCCAGCACTGCCCTGCCAAGGAAGAGAAGGAACTGGAACTAAGTTGTTCTCTGCCACCCTCCTCCTGCCCACCTCTTTCCTCAGGGAAACACGAGAGCTGAGCTATAGGGACACTGTGCAGGGAGAGAGGCTCTGTAGCTTCCAGGAGGATCCACGAGAAGGAAGGATCTCCTTAGCCTCAGAACACAAAGAATTAAGAGGCCTCCTGTGCTTCCTGTGCTCAGCCTTCACCATGAAGTGAAGCAGAATCACTGCGGTGAAGGTGAGTGTGAAGGCACAAAGGGACAGAAGCTCCCTATCCCCTCACTGCCAAACCCCAACAGTTCCTTTTGCAGAACATTTAACAGCACCCAGTACTTAGTGGTATTATGCCTGGTTTGGGATCTGGAACATGCAGGAATACATGTGATCAACACTGCAGTGCCCTGTTCCAGCAGGGACTTTCTCTCACCACTGGAGCTGTGTATTGGACACACCTTCCCTGCCACCAGAGCTTCCAAGGGCTTCTGCAGCAGGAAAATCAGAGCTGCTGGCAGTACAAGCCCTCCTGAGGAACAGCCCAGGGATGGGGTCAGGGATGGATACCCAAGGGCAGGGAGCTTACCAGGTGCAGAATGGCTGCCACGATTTTGTAGACAGTCTGGATCTCCTCCTGCTTGAAGCCAATCACCTTCATGGCATCAGCAACAGCCTTGAACTCGGCCCCATCATTGATGGAACACTGAGGGGAGAGAGAAGTTTGGGATGGGGGGTTAATGGAAGTCAGCTGTGAGGAAGCAAGGATTTCACAAGCCCATGGGAAACAGATGCACTTTGATGTTCCTGAGAGGCAGGACACTGTCACGAGGTTTCCCAGGTTATTCCAACGCCATCTTGCGTGCTTGGACACTGAACCCTGCATTGCACACACCTATTCTACCAGCAGGAGACACAGAAATCCACCTCAGCACAATAAATTTCCCAGTGGAATTTGCTGAGAAAGAGTTCATTAAAAAATCCCAGAAGAACAGGGACAATTTATGCAGTCACAGACCCTCTGAGCAGAGGCTGCAGAGCACCAGCAGGATATCTCCATTCTCCACCTCTCTCAAGATCAGCCTCTCTCTCCCTCCCTGCAGCCTCCTGGGTTTGTTTTCAATGCACATTTTTCTCTCTCACAATAAGAATCATCTGACATGGGAGAAGGTCTCTGGGTTTCTGTACCTAAGTGCATCTCACAAAAGCACCTAGGAAATCAGGGAGCCTTTGGTCTGGACCCTGCTTCAAAGGGACAACACTAGGGACAATTCCAGGTGTATCTGAAGTGTTAAAGGTCTTGTTGTCTAGAACTTTACGTTCCCTTCTTTCCTGCTCAGAGCTCCTCCTTGACGACAAGTCAGACATCAAGACTCAGTGCTTCAGTAACTCAAAGATCCTGCTGCAAAAAAATGAGTCCTTCTGGCTTTTTGCTCCAGAAGGCAGTTTAAGGTACCTGTTATGGAGCATGGAATTTCTGCCACTGGAAATGGGTCAAATATCCACACCTGCATTTATTAATAAAACATTTTATTGCTGTTTCTAAGCAGACACATGCAGCATGCACGGGTATATTTGTATATTTTAAGCAGAATAGAGGTATACCTTTTCTATGATTCCAAGTACACTCATGCTTTATCTTGCAGCACCAGAAACTTCATTACAAACAGCACACCAGTGTCACCTTTCCATATTCATTCCCACTGATCTCAACTTCTGCTAGCTCAGCAGTGCTTGGAGCATTTTCAGCAGCACTTCCAATGTTAAGCTGTCCCTGGGTCCCTCAGACCCCTCACCTTGAGCTGTGCCTCAGGGCAGATGTAGCTGTAGGCCGACACATCCTTCTGCAGGTGCAGAGAACGCAGGAGCTGCTCAGAACCTCCCTGCAGGAGCTGCATCAAGAGGGTTTTAAGAAACAGTGACTGAAAAGTATAAACTCCTTCTTTTTACTGTCTCTTATTCATCTGCTCGACAAGCAAAATAATATTACTTATTAATTAATTAACTAATTAATAAAATATTACTTACTGCTACAATACCTGGAGCACAACGTGCAAGATGCAGGGCCTGCACTGGTGCAGGGCTCTGCCACCACAAATCATTGTCCTTTAGAGTCACAACTGTACAAAAACCAGCCTGAACCCCTCACAGACCTGGTCACACCTGTGCCATGACACAGCTGTGCCTTGGCAAGCACATTGCCCACACAGAGACTTTTCCTCCTGGAAATGACACTTCCATGAGGAAAGTGCTAGCATGCCATCATGGAGTACTGAAAAAGTGGGGAAAAAAATAAACAAACCTCCCCTTCCCTCAGTGCAGAATCAAGGTTATACTAATTGGCTGACTATATCCCTCAAAGGACACACAGGGAACCACCACACAATGTGGAAGACATTAAAGAACATCCAAAAAACCAAAAAAGTCAACTTGGTGTCATAAAATTACTTCCATATGGACTAAAGGCCTCGAGAGAAAATAGAGGGATTAGGCTTGATACAAATAAAACAGTGAGTCAAAGTCCACTGTCCTACCATATTTGTTTAGTCAGCCTCCCTTTAAGTTTAGAAATGTGTTAATATGGGATGGAGGACAGAAAACAATCCATCTTCCCAGGCTCCCTCCCAGCCAGGCCCCCGCAGAGAACTGAAGAACTCAAGATCACCCAAGATGCTGCAAAAGGGAACCTTCTGCAAAACACATGAGAGGGTGAAAGCCCTGAGTGCTCTGCCCAAAGTGTCTGGGAAACTGGGGACAAGTCACTGCTCCAGCAAAGGAACACAAACCTGGTAGAAGGAGTGGAAGCTTCGTTCCCCAGGCTGCTGCACGATCACACGGGACTGGGGGAACAAAGCACAGAGCTGGGTGTTAGTGGGACATCAGCACCTCCCCTCAGACACTCACATCACCAGGACACCCCAAATCCATCCCATCTCACACTCAGGCTCTTGGGAACACCATCACACACATGTGAACCTGGAGCTTGAGGTCTACAGTCAAAAGCACCAGCTTGTGTAACAGCTGCAATGTCCTGCTTCCACCCAGGAGTCCCATGTGGGAACCACAGGGTTGGTTTCATGGAAGAGTCAAATAAAACATCATTTTAGTTTTAGAATGATTTAATTAATGGAAATGAAAACCAGGACTCTGTGACAACAAATAAATGCTCAGGGCCTGGTGGTCACCGCTCCTACACTCCCAGGACAGGCTGCCCACAATACCCAGCTGTACAAGGGAATGCTCTGCTCTGACACAAGGGCCTTGTTTTAGGGAGCTGTAGCTCCATTCCAGAATCCTCATTGCAGACCACAGTAAAACAGTACAAAAAAGGGTTAAATGCAGCAGACATTCAGTCAACAAGCAGCAGTGTCCTTATCTTATGCTACAACTTTGAACTATGAAGAATGATGAGGAACAAAGCTGTGTTGGGGAGGTTTAGGTTGGATCTCAGGGAAAGGTTCTTCCCCCAGAGGGTGCTGGCACTGCCCAGGCTCCCCAGGGAATGGTCCCAGCCCGAGGCTGCCAGAGCTCCAGGAGTGTTTGGGCAGCGCTGCCAGGGATGCCCAGGGTGGGATTGTTGGGGGGTCTGTGCAGGGCCAGGGGTGGAACTGGGGGATCCTGGTGGGTCCCTTCCAGCCCGGGATATTTCATGATTCAGTGTGTTCCTGCTGCAAAGCCACTGTCTGTTACCACTTGTATTTGGGCCAGAGCCTCCACTGCTTTCAAATGGAAACAAATTTTAACTTGGGAGAAGTCAAGAATATGAAATAAACAATCAGGATAAATAAATCATCTGGATTTAAGTCACTACAGCTGCAGTCCCAGTCCTCTTTTTACATCAAAGTATCCCAAGTTAAATGTTTGGGTTTGTTGTTTTGTTTTTTAAAATAAAGTGTTTATTCTGAAAATAGACTTCAGGGAAATAAGGGGAAAAGTAAAAAATGAAACACAAACAAAAAAGGGTGTTGGCAGATGTGGTCAAACACATAATCAAAGCCAGACGTGTCTCACACAGCAGAACTGTTAATGGCTTACGCCTGAGTTCTCCAGTTTTGCATATTCCAATGTTTTCAGACACCACTTAATGACACGAAAAAAAAAATTAAGCTCAGGATCATTTGGAATATATAAAAACAATGCTACCAACAGCTATGGTGTTATTCCAAAACAACACTTCTCAAGCACACTTGCTCCCTACAGCCTTGGAGATCTCCTTCTCCAGGGGGAGCTCAGCACAGGAATTACAAAGCAGGAGCTGTGCAGAGGGTAAATTGTATCCAAAATAAAAACTGAGATTAAACTTCACACACCCACACACACAGAATCCTTTGGGTAACACAGCCTCGTTGCTGGCGAGCTCTGGAAGTTGTGGTGCTCCAGGAGCAAGGTGCTGCCTGAGCTGCAGTGGCTTTCCTGACTCCTGAGGAAAAATTAAGCCCTGGATTCATTTTCTGTGCCCTCATACCTGACCTGCTGCACACGTTTGAATGGAAAACTTTCTACTGGCAAAGGCCAGATTGCAAAAGTAACTCCAGCAAAGGTTGGAACTGTGGAAGGGAGGGTGATTTACCTTTTCTAGCAGGTAATTATTGATGTGCCCTCCTATGGGGTCTCCCTTGAAATCAAAGTTGATGTCCATGTATTTCCCAAACCGGCTGGAATTGTCATTGCGGTTTGTTTTGGCATTGCCAAAGGCCTCCAACACACAGTTGGATTTCAGCAGGATGTTCTTCACTCTGCAGCAGGGAAGGGTAGATGGAAAAGGGAGCACGAAAAGACTTCAACACTCACACCATGGGATATTTTTTCACAGCCATTTCTCAGAAGAATTTAATCATAGCAGTGATTAAATTTGATGGCAGATTTGGGCAGATGTGGATGACATCAGCAATCCCATGGGAAATCAGCTGGGAGCTGTCAGCAATGCTCCTCAGAGGAAGCAAATGCTCTTTGGTTCAAAGACCAGACCCCCACCCTGAAATCAGCACCAGAATTTCAGTTTCTATACACATTTGAATTCTGAAACCAATTTTCTGAACTCTTTTTCAAGTTATTTTTAAAAGTTCAATCAGGGTAGGTTTAACCATCTGTTTCTGCAGAAAGCCACATTCTTTGCTCCAAAACTTTTACTGCAGGACAGAGAGGGACATTTTGCAATTCAGAACCATGTGAGCCTGGAAGGTCATGGAATACACTCCTTGCACTCCACATGGTGTTCTAGCCCACCCAAATTTCAGGCAATTTGCCCCAGGAAAAGCGATTTAGAATCATTTAGATTGGCAAAGACCTCTAAGATCATTGAGTCCTGCCATTATATGAATGATATTGGCGGGATGGTAGTTCTAGATGCTGTTTCGATTTTGAAAGTTTGAACTTTCAAAATAAACTTTTCAACATGATTTCAGCAAGTAATACCGCAAAATTCCCAGAGTAAAAGCAGTACCTGAAAAAGTTAAGTATAGAGACCATCGGATAATGTGGTGCTACAGAGCCCACAGAAAGTGATCCACAAGCAGGATAATTTCCTTTTTCAGCCCAGGCCTTACCTCTCCACCTCAGCCCTCTGCCCAGGGTTGGTGATGGCTGCTATGTACTGCATTATGTATTTACTGGCCTCAGTTTTCCCAGCCCCGCTTTCACCTGGGGGCAGAAACACCACGGTGACCAAACAGATAAAAAAACCAAAACAAATCACTGGACAGAAGACCTCAATTCTACCCCAACAGTGCCTGGGCAATTTGATTTTTTTCTTTTTAAAGCAATCTTTGTGTGCACTTGGGACGTTTTCTAAACACAGCCATAACCCTGCCTAGCTGCTGCTGCTGGGCTGACTTCGAGCAATTGTGCTGTGAGATTCCACAGGTCGGGAAAAGGGCTGGCACACAGAGGATCAAAGGAATATTGTTAGAGGAGAAAGCCTGGCCTGCAGCAGCACAAGGGGCCACTGTTCAGCACCCCAGCCCGGGGCTCTCTCCTTACAGAGCTGCCCAAGCACGGGGACATCAAGGAAACAAAGTGCCAGGATCCAGCCAGGGATCACTCTGGTACCAGCCCTGCTCCCACAGCCGGAGCCATGGCCTTTCCAATGGAGCAGGGAACAAACAGTGGCCAGTCAGGGCAGCGACAAAAATCAGCAGCTCCCGAGGAGAGACGAGCCCAGTTCTGCTTATCCCAGTTCTGCTTATCCCAGTTCTGCTTATCCCAGCTCTCTCCCGATCCCAGGTCACTCCCGATCCCAGGTCACTCTCTGGAGCAGACACAGGGCTTCTGCTCACATTATCCCTTCTGCAGGCACAGAGCCAGCTCCTGGCTGGCACCAGCTCTTGAATGATACGAAATAATTGTGCCTCCACACATGGATTCAAATGCAAATGAGCAGCTTTAAGATTAATGAAGTTTCTTTTATAAAACGCTGTCATTAGCCAAACCATTATTCTCCTTCGGCCTGGAATTTCACACCGATCAAGTGCTCATCACCATGCAGGGCCCTCCCAGCCTACCTGAGATGACAATGCAGGTGTCTTTGGATCGTCTCTTCATGGCTTTGTAAGCAGCATCAGCGATGGCGAAGAGGTGGGGAGGCCTCTCGTAGAGCTCCCGGCCCTTGTACTGCTCGATCGTGTCCCGCCCGTAGATGTTCAGGTTCTTGTAAGGATTCATGGAAACAACCACCTCCCCGATAAAGGTGTAAATCCGGCCCTTCTCGAACCTGTCCAGAGGAGATGAAAGGCAGAAATCAGACAAATGCAGAGGTTCAGGACTGTCCAGGACATCGGGTGAACTCTTCCATCCATCGCCCTATGGAAACACGACAATAAAACCCTGGCTCTGGGTATTCCCCAAGCAGGGACAGCACTGCGGCAGAGACCAGAGGGTACAAGGACAACGACCCAGGGCTGGCTTGGAGTTCCACCACCTACAAAGGACATTTCTACCTCTGTTTCACTTCCACATACATGATATGGAGTTTACAGTTTCTGCAACTAACAATAAATGAACACGAGTGTGAGGAGAAAATTTAACCTGCTTCATAAAAGGGATTTACAGGCAAATTCTTTTTTCACATTCTGTAGTTGCTCATGGCCCAACTCAGGCCAGAAGAGCAGAAGTTCTGAAGCCCTCACTGAGAGTCTAATGAGATTTGAAAGTAAACAAGGACAGAAGCTCAGGAGGGAATTGCAGCGTCTCAGCACTAGCAATGAGTCCTTTTTTTTCGGTATCATCACTGCTGCTACACCAGAGAGGAAAAATTTCTAAGAATGTGAGCAAACAACCCTAAACTACACCATTCCTATCCCTACCTGGCACTTCGACTCTTTCTGCAAACAAGACAGAAAATAACTTAATGTTAGTTTAAAAAAAAAAGTTTAAGTCAGAACATGTTTCCAAACAAACTCCCATCTTATTGAAAGTTACCTTATTTTATTCTGAGGAGAGCTCAGAATAATTCCAGATTAACAGCTGTGGAATTCACGCAGCATTTGCTTCTCAGGAGAAGAAAGGACAACAGGTTTGGGGATCAACACACAAACCCCGGATTTCCAGCACCAGTCCCTGTCTGGCTGTATTTAAACCTCACGACATTAGATGGCACTAGAACCCCTCCACAGAGCTCAGGAGCCTCGAATCCGGGCGGATTCTGGCACAAATTCCAGCATTATTTTATTGAATTTATTACCACCCCCATGTGGTGACAGCCCTGACATTTTCTATTGTTCATTTGAAAATTTTCTGCAGCATCTTGGCGGCGTCAGTTTTAACAGGTGTAATAAAGCTCATGAAATATCATCCAGCAACCAGCACTTTCCACTTTCTAGAAGTGTTGGTGCCTCCCACTCCAGCTTCCTCCTGGAACACTGCACTGGGAAGACACAAGAATTGCAAAACATCCTCTTATTCCTACATCACTTTTTATTGAAAATGTCCTGATATGCATTTCCCAAAACAACAATGAGCCCAAAATGCAAAGATATTTTACATTTTTGAGATATATGCTGTTTGAAAGGTACCAGTAATGTTTTAGAAAATATAAGATCAACATAATTAGCAATACCAATACCCCTAATTTTAATTTTTTGCAAGATCCTGAACAGGTAGAAATGCAAAGGGATGGGATACCAGGCTGGGAGCCCATGAGGGAGTCTGCATACACAGAGGAGAGCTTGAAAAACCAAACCCACACAACACTGTTGGTATTAGGGAGATCAAGTCACACTGGGAAATCAATATGTAATGGAAACCACAAGGACATCACAACGAGCAGAATCATTCCCACTCTCTGAAGATGGAGACCTAAAAAAGGTGAGTTACCCAATAGAGAACACCGAGCTTGCCCTCCTAAGTCCCTGCCCAGCAGCACAGAACTGCTGCTCAAGGCACTGCTGATGCTGAAAATAAAGATCCAGCAGATTGTGGATGAGGTTTTAAGTCCCATGAGCAGCTGGAGGGTTCATGGCCAAAGGGAGGGTGAGGGGGGTTGTTTGAGCTGAGGAGAAATAAAGAGATAAAGGCCATTCCTGCTGCAGTGTCGTGCCAAGCCACCATCACAGCACCCAATACTCTGACCTCTTCCTTAAGTAATGAATTATGTAAACTCGAATTGCCAGAGCCCAGTTTAAGTTTCCTCCCGTGACAGTTCAGTGTCCCTGAGTGAATCATAGAATCAGGGAATGTCCTGAGTGGGAAGGGACCCACAAGAACCACCCAGTCCCACCCTGGCCTGCCCAGACATCCCAACAATCCCACCCTGGGCATCCCTGGCAGCGCTGTCCAAAGGCTCCTGGAGCTCTGGCAGCCTCGGGCTGGGGCCATTCCCTGGGGAGCCTGGGCAGTGCCAGCACCCTCTGCCTCTAAGCAGAACCTTCAGATCTGGCCCTGCCAGCCTGTCCCTGCAGATCCCCCACTCCAGAGGGATTCCAGCTGGGATGCTGGCACAGGCAACAGGCTCACATCCTGCCTGCCACTTCCCCACCGCTCAGCTCTGATGGCAGATCCACCCTGGGCCTCCAAGCCAAGTTCTAAAAGGTTTTACTGGGCTCTGATGAGCTGTGTCTTCAGCTCTGTGGCAAAAGGCAGATGGAGATGAGGGGGAAGAAGGATCTGTCTCCAGGCTTGACAGACACCTCTCCAGCTTGCCTTTGGGGATACAGAGTTTATGAACAAGTGATGCCCCCACTTACATCTCAGTTCGTTTCTCTTTATTTCCTAGCACCAGAGTTAAAACTGCAGAGCTGTGCTCAGATGTTCCCATCAGGAGCTCCAGCTCCTCGCTCCTCGTTGCTGATAAAGCCCCTTTTCATCCCTGAGCGTGGCTCAGCACAGCAGCAGGCCAAGAACAGCAGGGCCTCTCTCCCTGGCTGCACGGCTGCTGTGAGAGCTGGGTTTGCCTTGCCCACGGAGAGCTCAGGAAAGCTTAAGAAAACAACCCACGAGGGCAGTGCAAACGAGGAGCTTTGAGCTGTGTTAAACCCACGATTCCTCTGCAGGGCAAGGTCACAGCCAAAACAAGACCACTAATCCATTTGGTGCTTTTCACAGCCAGCACAGGCATTTTAGTGCCGAAGTGTAAAACATAGAACTGGGGGTTTGTTATTCAAAGCAACAACGGTGCAGTTCCTTGAAAAAAAAAAAAAGTTCCTTAATTAAAGGAACCCCAGGGTCCACTCCTGGAGTGACACCGCTATGGTCAAACCTTCCTTTGTATCTCACGGAAGTAAAATCAGCTTGTGCTACAACAAAACATTTCCCTGTAATAGCTCCATTTGAATAATTTCTGTAACAATGCCATAGAATCATGAAATATCCTGAGGTGGAAGGGACCCACCAGGATCCCCCAGTTCCACCCCTGGCCTGCACAGACCCCCCAACAATCCCACCCTGGGCATCCCTGGCAGCGCTGCCCAAACACTCCTGGAGCTCTGGCAGCCTCGGGCTGGGACCATTCCCTGGGGAGCCTGGGCAGTGCCAACACCCTCTGGGGGAAGAACCCTTCCCTGAGATCCATCCCAACCCTCCTGGCACAGCTCCAGCTGTTCCCTGGGTCCTGTCCCTGTCACAGGGAGCAGAGATTGGAGCTACCCCTGGGGAGGAGCTGCAGCCCCAAGGAGTCTGCCCTCAGTCCCCTCTCTCCAATAGCTCAGCAGCCAAAAAGCAATTCACAGTATTTAATCCTTGTGGGTTATTTTGAGAAGGAACATCAGCTCTTTCATGAGAAGTTTTTATTATCTCATTAAAACATCAATTGATAATGAGAAAATAAAATCCAGTTAGTCACAGAATATAAATCATTTTAAGGGAGAGAAATTCTTCTCGAGGAAAGAAGTCCACTAAGGCAAGAAAAAAGCTTTTACTTTGTTTTGCAGTTTTTATTTTTAGGGAAAGGAGTTGAAAAGAAAAAGTATCTTTAAGTTCAGACAAGATATATTGACATACAGTTGCTCCTGGAATATACACTGCAGAAATGGGAACACTGAAGCAGAAATCTCCACCACCAGAGAGCACTCACATTTAGGATTTCCCCCACCTGACAAAAAAATCCAGTCAAAAATAAAACTGTTCTTACCGAGGAAATGATGCAACTTCAAATGCACTCAGTACAAATAAAGAAAAGTTAGATGGTAAGACTTGGAACCCACATTCCCAAACAACATCTGCAGGACTGGACCATTACACAGAGATGCCCCACCAGGCCACCCTGCTTGGGCACTCACATCAGACAGGGAATTCCTAATTAATCACTGCCGTGTAACTCCTCTGCTCCAGAAGCCAAACAGCCCTTGGGGGAGCACTGCCAGCCCTGAGCACCAGGCAAACAGCTCCTCACTAACCCACTTTGCCACTCCATGCCCATCTGTCCAACCTCCGAGGGACAGCACATCTGCTGGAGAAACACGGCAGGGCACTGCTTTGCTGCTCCTTTAGCAGAGCTGAAGTGTAGCTACTGGTAACTGGAAAAAAACCTTTTCTGGTCCTGAACTGCTCTGTTCTCAGCACTGCTCACAGGCTGGCAGCACATTCTGCTTTACAGGCACACCAAAGCTTTACCCTTACCAGGTGCTCCCTGTGGGGAGCACCTGGTAAGGGTAAAGCTTTGGTGTGCCTGGTAAGCCCAGCCCTTCCTGATGCTCCACAGGTCCCCCAGGACAGACCCTGCTCAGTCAGTCACAGCACAGACTGAGACGGGCTTTCAGTCTGGCTGTGCAGCAGTGCCTTAAAAGAAAGGAAATGTTAAGGAAAAGCAAATAATTCAGGACAGAATCAGGAGTGCTACAGCTGCCTCAGCTGTGCTAGTCAACAGCAAACCGAGTCCCACTGAAGATTAAGAGAATCAAAACTGATGGTTTCAAACTGTTCTCTATTTCCAGCTTATTTGCGAACTCCAAAGCACAAAGTGAAATACTGAGTATGAACACACAGTTTTTTCTACCTCCTCTGTGCTTGGGAAGAATGATCGAGGAGCTGCACACCTCTAGTATGTGGAGCAGGGACAATCCCTTTTCCTGTTGTAAACACCCCACGTGGTTTGGGTTACTCTACCAAATAGGCTAACAAGCCTCAGTTATTTTTTTCCATTAAATATATACTTTAAAAACCCATGACTGCAAGCTTTGAGTCCATTCTCTTCACAAACCTGCAAAGAGACATTTGGAGACGCTGAATTAAAAACCTGTGTTCATGAAGAGCCAAGGATGGGCCTTTAGGATGTGTTCACTAAGGAAGGGAATTTAGGCAGACTTCTGGCCGTGAAACCATATTTATCTGGTTTAAGTGCAACAATGAGTAGCCTGCACCCACCCAAGGGAACAACCCCATTCTCCTCGTGCTTTGGGAAGTGAGTGACTTTCCTAAAGCAAAGTTCACGCTGTGCCTCAGGTACTTGGGCCTTTCCTATGTGATACCAGGTCTCTCTACTGAGAGTTCAGTGCTGCTTAAAGACTTTATTTTATCTAAATCTCAAAATAAACTCAGCTGTCAAGCAGGACTTCAAGTCTTTCAGTAAATTATTCCTAAATTGTCTCACAGCAAATCAGCCTCTCACAAGAGCACTCAGATAAACAGGGTTTGCATTGGCAGAACTCTGGCTAAAATATTCCTGCTGCTCTTGGAAAAACAGACCAAAAAACTGTCCAGTCAGTGTAACCTTCCTGCACCAGGAAAACGATCCAAGTCTGTTCTGATCATGAATATGCATGGCTACAATATTCAAAATATGCATGTCTACAAGGTTCTGCTCCACCCTGAGGGCCAGAAAAACTGCAATTAAATTCATGTCAGGTGCAGGTGAGGTTTTTGCTTGCAGCTGGCCTGCATGGACTTGGTGTTCAGATGCTGCCAGTTGAACAAAATAGGAAATGCCATTTGGAGCGCGTTCTGCACCACTCCTTTCCTGTATGGAGGAAGCAGACGGGGCAGGGTGAGGAATACTCCATTCATCTGCAGCCTCCAGCAGCTTGGAAATTAGGTTAAAAGAGTTCTTTGTAATGATGTCACTTTTTTCTAAATAAAATTAGCAAACTATGAGCGACCATTGCCACATCTTCCTCAACAAACCAAGGTTTAAGCAAATTGTCTGTAATTTGATGAGACTGATCCAGCTCCAACCCAGCTGACCCTTGAGTTATTCACCAACCCACTGGGTAAGGTCAGGGTAAGGAAAATAGGAGATGAATGCTAAGCCAGTTCTAATGAACACTGAAAAAAGTCTAAAACTGGGAGATGTAGGACCAGGAATAATATTAAAATCCCTCTCCTTAAATATAAAGTGCTAACCTTGCACTGAAAAAATGCCAAACCACTAAACACAGGAGTCACTGAACTTTCATTTCTATTTGCGTCAGACTGGCCGAGCTCTCTGCAGCAGGGGAGCCCTGCACACTCCTTCTCCAGCTCTGGAGCACAGCAGAAGGCACAAGCAGACTCAAGATAGATAAAGAGTCAAAAGGAAGTTCTTTGCAAAGCTTCCACACCATGCTTTGTGGTTTATTCCAACCCTCACAAGGACCAAGTTGCTGCCAGCACAGGTAGAGGGAAGCAGTTTGCTCCCTGCGTGTGGGGCAGTAAAACACTCCCAGTTGCCACGTGAAAGTCTGCCTGGGGCATGGTAAAACCTGAGTGCAGTACCCACACTGCTGTGCTCTGGGCAGGTTGGTGCCCTGAGGGGGAATTATCCTGGCATCCCAGATCTAACCAGGAAAGAGCAGAACAGGCTTGGGATAGCAGCAAACAAGGGGCTGCCCATAATCTCTAACTTTTTATCTGCCAAATAAAACCACATAACCTCTTAAGGGATAGTAAAAAGCAAAAGAAAGCTCAGCAGTCAGGGAAGTTCTCCTCTCTACTCCCATCACACCCCAAGGCAGCTGGAGCACTGAGCCTGTCATGCAGAGGAACTCATTTAAACGAGACTCACAAAACCACTGAGGAGGAGGAAAAAGTGGAAGCGATCACCTACAAATACCTGGGGAGATGAGAATCATCCTGCCAGGCAGCTGGAAGAAAACATTAAACAGAAGACAACACAGGCCCATACAAAGGGAAAATGGGAATGGAGGACCCTGATCAACACAGGCTGGAGATGGAAAGCTGCAGAGCAGTTCAGTGGCAGCTGCAAGGACCAGGGAGCCCTGATGGATATGGCTGAGCTTATTTTATGGATGTGTTTAGAAGTTTTGGCTTTCTGCACTGACCAACAACTGACTTCATGATCCATTATGTTCCTTCCACTCTGATGTTACAGCACTCAGGTACTCAAAAGGACATTTTACCTTCATTCACCTCCTCTTTCCAGACCCCATGTCCCTATTATGTGTAAGCTGTCACAATTATCCCAGCCTTCACTTTTGGGAATTCAGCTTTGCACATTGGAGTGTACACCCTGGTGTTAAAGGATTTGCTACCTTCAGGCATTTCAGGGGACAAAACTGCAAAAATGCCTGCCCAAAAGGCAAACACCAGGGCATTGCCTGGTGGATGGACAGATTTGCACCATGAGGAAGATCCTGCCTGATTCCCTCGCCTTGGTTCAGTGGGGTGTGAATTCTGCAGCTGTGGCTTTGTCCCAGTGGTGTCCAGGCAAACTGATGCTTCTAAATAACCTTCTTGTGAGGGATGCTGGAAGGGCTATAAAATCCTTCAACCCAACAGAAAGATCCAGAAACATGGAAAAATGAAGCCCCTATTCCTTGCTCCCAACTCTCCAGTAACTCACCCTCCACTCACAAATAAAATCACCTGAAACTGCATCAGCCCCTGCAATGATGATTTACAACCTTATTTTCTAAGCCATGTTCTAACACACACCTGGTGTGACACTTTCCCAACTCTGTCCACACTCTGGCTGAACTGAGGAAGGAGTGTTTGCTTTTAAGCTACCTGGTTTAGAGGAGATGAAGCGGAAACCCTGACGAGTCTTCAGGTGTGGGAAGCTGTGGAGAAAGGGAGGGACAAGCCATGGTGGGCAAGTGAAGGAGGAACAGATTTGGGTGATGGGGAGGGCACTGCATGAAGCCCTCGACAGATTCAGCCTCCTCTCCTCCTGTTGTCCCTCGAGCCCTTGGAGTGTTGCTCAATTAACAGAACCTTGTGATAACTACACCTCTTCTCACTCCATAAGTCCAAGTGCCAAGGTACAGTCCCAGGATTCCACAGGTTTTCTTCGGAAATGCCTGGAGACTCCTTTAGCAGTCAGCTGGCTGGGAGCTGCTGATGTTCAGCTGCTTCATTGTTCTGCTGGGAAGGAATATTCTGATTTGTTAAGCTCGTGGCCACTGCTGATCCGTGGATCTACTGGAGCTCCTGAATGCAGCATTGTTTGGGACAGGGCTCAGAAAACCCAAGAATCATCTTGCAGCAGTAAGAAACAGAACCCCATCTGCCAGCACTCCAAAAGAATGGCTCCATGCTCTGGTAACATTACATCTAAAATAAAATTAAGTGCCTTATTTATACAAATACAGGCCACAGAAACTAGGCAAAAACAATAATGCAAAACATGCAAATAATGACTCGTGTTTCTGCATCATTAGGGCTTCCTTTGGAGTTGTTGCAGTGATCTGCACCATGGCACCCCAAAACAAATAGTGACAGTCCTTACACAGGCCTGTGTGTTGCCTGGCTGCAACAGTGGGCTGTCACACTGGGCTGTCACACTGGGCTGTCATGTCACACTGGCTGTGGCACTGGGCTTCTCCAGGCACCCTGCCTTTTACAGCACGTGGTGGTGACTCAGCTCCGAGGTCTGGCCCACAAGCTGTCCCAACCCTTCCAGTGCCAGCCAAGGGCTCTGCTGGACAAACCACGGAGTCTCCAAGCAGCAGATGAAGACATTCCACCTCCAGCTGCCCATCCTGCCCTCAGTCAAAGAATCCCTTCTGCCACGTCTGCTGCGGGGACAATGAGGGACAGCTGCAACCTCGGCCACCCCCAGATTGCCACCAACTCCTTTCAGAACCAACAGCCTCAGCCAGAGCACATCAACAAAGAGCCCTAAGCAGTGGAGGGGAAAATTAAGTTTGTAAATCACAAAGCAAGTACGTTTCAACACTATGTGCATGAACTGCTCAGGCTGAAAGGACTTTTCCTTGTGCTCCCTTGAAAGTATGGCTAGTCAGGAAAAACTTCCCAGTCTGGATTTGGATTTGGCTCAGGTTTGTTCTGGGGTTTTCTTTCTCAAGTATTTTCTGTTTTGTACTGGAAAAGCTTCATGTCCCTAATGGAGAACTGCACTGAAACCCCTCTTCTCCACTTCCCAGTCTCTCCCATCACCAAGAATGGAGCAGGAAGACAAAATCTCAGGCTCTGTAAGGGACCAGATCATGTCAGTGTGAAAAGGCCCAGAAAACAGACAAGGTTTGTTCTTCCAATTACTTCACAGAAAGTTTGGGTGGGGAACAAAAGGGTTTTTAACTACAGCCAAGTGCAGTGGGTTCACTTAAATTCATGAGTGTGACTGAGCCGGCAGATTTAGTATCAGGATCTTTCTCACTCTCACCGAAAGTCAACTTCAAAAAGGGAAAAAGAGAAGGAACAACACCGGGAATGCTTCAAACACCCTTGTGGGGTACGGAAGTGCAGAGCAGAACTGGCAAGATAAGTAAATGAATTTGCAAAGTGGCCTGAAGTACCTCACTTTACATTTTTTGCATGGAAAAGCAGCTGAGCAGCAGGAGCTATTTATGCATTCATCATCCACTGCAAAAGGAGTGAATTCCTAAATGGCAACTGTACACAGATAACCCAGGGGAACATTAGCAAGATGGAAAAGGACTTAAAAGGTTTGATTAGTAAAACAGATTACTTGATTTACATGCTGCTTGGTTTATCGGTTCAAATTATCACCGGAAAGATTGGGTTCATTTACTTCCCTTACATTTGACATATTTTTTTCTGTCAAAGAGAGCTCCCACTCAGAAACTGAAAGACTATTCAAGTAATAATAATGTGAGACAGCACAAATACCACACAAATCAGAATTAACATACAGATAACCTGAAAAGCATCTTCAATTTATCTGCCACAAGCCAAGCTGGCTTTGACCACACCATCAAATTTTTAATCCTAGTCCAGTGGAATTCAGAGACGTGTGAAATCATTTAAAACAGGATTTTTTGAAGGACAAATCGGCCCGAGGATTCAGGCAGGCTTCTACTTCTGTGACCTACCAATTGCCAGGTAATGAGCATTAGTTAATGACAATCACCAAAAGTCAGATCAGTGCCACAGTCTATCAAAGTTTAATAAAGATGTTTTTGGCCACTAAATATTTAGTGAAAGCACTGATTTAGCCTGGGGTGGTGGTGAAGTGACCCTCAGCTTTAGACCCAATTCCACACTGAGGGCAGCACGGAGTGAAGCTGCTGCTCCTGTGCAGGGCGATCACAGCCCTGATCTCACAGCCCCGCTCAGGGCAGCGGCACCGGACCCTCCCCAGGTGCTCTCAAACAGCCCCTGCCGAGCTCTGACACACGCGGGCAGCTTCGGGTGACAGCTGAACAGAACCGTGACCTCCAGGAAGAGCAGCTCAAGTTTGCCAATTAATTTTGCTATCAGCTTCATTTAGTTTTTTTAAAAAGAAATTAGCTTAATTAACTGTTCAGAGCCGACACATCCTCCTCCAATCACAGCTACCTCCCTCTCTCCTTCCCTCCCCTGAGCAATCAGCTGCTGAGCCCTCACAGAACAGCATGAAACACAAAAAACCACTTGGAATCAACAAATCTGGCAGTCACAAACTGTTACACCTTTTACAAACAAAGAAAATAATCTATTAGATGGAAAACATATTTTCTACATTATTTTCTATGTTTTTTTACAGATAAGTGGTTTGTGTTACCTTTCTCACACTCATCCCTGCTGCACAAAAGATGAATGGATATCTCACCCATACCCTGTCATTGGAATAATCAAGATCTTCTTGAATTTCCAGTAAGTATAAACTTAGGAATGTCACTGTCAGCTCCTCAGTGCTCAGCCTCCAGCAGGCAACAGCAAATGAGGGGAATGGCTCTACTGCCAGTTTCCAAGGACTTCTGGAAACAATGGAGTGCTTCAGGTTTCTCAGAATATTTTGCTGTGTCGGTGGGAAAGCACTGCCAATCCACACATTTAGGTGGCAATCCACAGTGGAATACAGCTGCCAATCATATCAGTACACACATCATGACATCAGCTTATCCATGATTATCCATGAGCAGCAAAGCTGCCACCCTCACCCCAAAGCAGCCTTTGGTGAACTTAAGAAATTCTGCTTTGAATGCAAGAATGTGAAGGTACAATATACACAACTCTTATTACCTGCATTTTAGATATTGTATAAAATGTAATGCAACAGTCACTAATACATGGTTCTCTCACACATCCCAATCCTCACTGATTATAGTATTTTTGTGTTCTTTTTATTTAATGTTGCCAGGGGTATAAGGTAAAGGAGGGCAGGGTTAGATGGGATATCAGAAAGAAATTCCTCCCTATGAGGGTGGGCAGGCCCTGGCACAGGGTGCCCAGAGCAGCTGTGGCTGCCCCTGGATCCCTGCAGTGTCCAAGGCCAGGCTGGAAAACAGGGTTTGGAGCAGCCTGGGACAGTGGAAGGTGTCCCTGCCCCTGGCAGGGGGGGGACTGGATGGGCTTTAAGGCCCCTTCCAGCACAAAGCACCCCGTGATTCCACGATTCTTTATTTTTGATATATGTATGTAAAATTACCTTTAAAGGTTTACATTTACACAAGGCTCCTCCTAACAAATATTGCCCACATTCTCCTGACTGAATCTGAGGGATAAAATGGTCACCTAGAAAATCCAGTCAGAAAATGCATCTGTAGCTTTGGATCCAATGGCATGGCCTGATGGAGCTGCAGATAAAGGCAGGGTTCAAGTGTTTCAGTCACAGCACTTTCATGCGGTGCCAACAAAATTACTACAGATCCTGGCTTTGTCAAAAGGAGAGTGGAATGTATTAATGAAATTACTCTTTTCCTCCTAAATATATTTAAGAGAGACTTACAGGAAAAGAAATAAAGCTCAGTTATTTCCTGTTCACATCTCTGTCTTTTGAGCAGGAGAAAAGGAATTTGACACTTCATATCTACACTCATCTTAAACACCATTCTTTGGCCTCTAGCTGGGGACAGAGTGGCACTGACAGTAAAGGAAATGCTCCTACATATAGAAAATCAGCAGCTTTATCATTATGCTGATAAAGACAGTTACTACCTCCTTATCTACACTTCTTTCAAAGTCCCAGGCCAGGGGAGGTAAAATCCAGCTAATTGTCCCTCCTCCTTCTCTCTCATGCAGGCATGAGTCATCTTTTGAAGGTATTTGCTTGAGGAGTGAAATGTCTGTCTTAGTCCTAAAATAATCTCAGTTCAGCGGTGGAAATGCCAACAGTTCCAGGAAATGGGCCATGCAAAAACCCTCCTAAACTGTCCAGTAACCTGAGACAAGAAAAATCCTTCCCTTAGTCCAGATCTGTTGATGTAACCTCAAGCAAGACAGACCAGGGATCCAAAACAGTTTAACACCACTCAAAGAGGACTCTGGAAATATCTCATCTGGGCTGTGGATCATCCAGCTCCAGAGAAGAGAACGAGGGATCCTCACCAGCTGAGGATGAAGGAATCCTGTGTTGCCTCTGCAAGCACTGAGTGGAAGCCCCAGGACACATGGTCAGTCTGACCAAACAAACAACACACCTGTGCACCCAGCCAGCAAGGAGAGCTCACTGTTTCCCCTCTCCCACCCAATGCTACTTCACCAGTGTTGGGCCTTAAATTCTTTCTCCTTCCCTTTTGGTGGGGATATGGGGAGGAAGCAGAAGTGGGGAGAGAAGGAAGGCTGGGGGAGAAGAGGTAACAGATACAGTGCAATTCCATCAAGCTCAGGTTTGGGGTTTGCTTTCACTTTTATTAATTCTGACTTGATTTACTGTCCTCCACAAAGCACTTGTAACTGTACACTCCATTGACCATCTCCATTTCTTCTCATTTATCCTGTATTAAACACAGAGACACAAACCTGTTTATAGTTATTATAACAAAACCTGCTTGTATCTTATGAAGTCATACCAACATCTCCCACAGCATCCAGGCACCTCATGCAGCTCCCTGAGCTGATGCCTGGTGTCACACAGTTCGTGCAGTGTCCTCTCATCACCCTCTGCGCTGATCCCTGATCCGTGACCCTGCCATTCACAGCCCATTACTCAGCTGGAAATGAATGGCTCAGCGTTCTGGATAATTGGGTTGCATGCACTGGGATCCAGCATCTTCGGCAGGGGCACCACTTCCCCCACCGGGCACCGCTGATGTTGTGAACCTTGTTTTTAGAAAAGCCACCTCAGCTTTGTGATGGCTGCAGGAGGTTCCTGGTCTCCTCACAAGGCTGGTGTCCTCACCAGCCCCTGGCCCAGCAGAGGTTTCAGCAGCACCTCCAGCAGGGCTCGACAGGGATCTGTTGCAGAGCTCTGTTCATTCACAGTCCCACACTCTGTCCCCGCAGTGTACCTGTGTAGGCCAGGTGACATCTCTTCCATTTGAGCAGCCCTGCAGGCACAGCTGGTTTACCAAAGCACTGTCAAGTCCCTGCATTCCCAGCTGCCAGCCCTGCCCCTGGCTCACCAGCCACAAACCCTCCCTGGGATACCTGCACTGTGGCAGCTGAAGTTTTGGGGTTGATTCATCAACTGAACTGACCAGGTTTCCACTGACTGGATGAAGAGATTTTAACACCAGTAACTCCTGTACAGTGTCCACACTGCAGAAGTGGGGATCATCTCCTGACAGATCCCTGCAGCTTCTTCTCCAGGGGCTCCTGCCCAGGGAATATGGTGGCAAAGGGCCAAAACCTCCCAGCAGAGAGCCCCCTCAGCTCTGCAGCCTCAGGAGCTGGAGCTCCATAGGCTGAGGAAGCAGCTCCCCACCGGGAAGCAGCATGGGCACCTTCTCCCAGCTCCACACCTGGGCTGCTGTGCCTTGCCAGGACCCAGCTTCCTCTGAATGGAGCTCACTTGCACCTTTATCAGCACTGTGGTTAATCTGCAACCAGATCACCCACTCCAGGGCAGCTGAGGATTAAATGTGCAGGAAATAAACCAGATATTACTACAACTAAATATTAACTTACTGCCACTGGACTATCTCGTTTTAAGCCCCTCATCTTCCTCAGTAAGTCAGGAAATCAGAGGGTGCTGACACCCAGGTATTACTGAGAATGTAAAGCACCGTTTCAGTTTCAAACAGTGTAATGAAACACACAACATAAACATCACCTCCATGAACCAGGGGACTTGCAGAAATCTTTTTGATTTCTTTTTGATCAGTTATTGCCTCCTCACGTACTGATCACTGCTTTGAAGTGCAGGGCAGGACTCCTATCCCTGGTTTAACTGGGTGGGTTCACATTGTTTTGCTCCTAAAGTCCTTCCTGATCACCTGTTCGAACCCTCTTTTCAAAGAGACCTGGGAGAACAGGAACCTAAGATGCTCTGGTATGAGCAGCAAGGTGAGACTGCCCTGGCTGTGCAACATTTGTGTCTCCAAAGGTATCAGACCCCTCCTTCCTTCTGTTCCCAGCAGCCTACATAGGGAAAACCCCCCAGTGCTGGGACAGCATTTCATAAAACACTGACCAGCAGCTGATGCACAACCCAGCACACAGCACGTGGCACGTGCAGAAACTGCACTGACTGCGGGACTGCTTATTTAAACACAGCCTCCTGCTGCACTTTCCCCACAGCATCGATTGTTTGTAAATGTGTAATTACAAGGCAAAGGGCACGTGGGAGGTTTCCATCACAGGCTGATCAGATATAAGCACTGTATAACAAAACAAAGGGATCAGTATTTTAAAAGCTTCCAAACTACAGCACCACATTGGCCAAGTAATGGGGCCCATTTTCAAATTACAGCTTGTTGGGTGATAATTACATCAACACCACTGCAATTACTGGGGCTGTGATCGTCCCAGTTTGATCAGGAACAGCAGTGTGCTCTGGAGCTCAGTGTTCTTACACAGGTTCTGCAACTGGAAATGTAACCTGGAGAAATAATCTAAAATTCACAAGGGACCAATTCCTCACAGTCAGGCTGAAGGGACTGTCAAAACATCTAACCAGCCTAAAGAACCGTTATTAAAGCAATGGTATCAACCCAGTAACCTACATTAGCAGATTGGAGCCCTTTACAAGCCATTGCTCATTCATAATAGCACTTTTATTGCTGCTTCTTGAACCCTGAATTGGTTCGTGGCCCCCTCATGTTCTTGCCTCTCTCTTCCACATTGTATCCAAGCTTAATTAAAGGGAAAAAAAAAAAAAAAGGGAAAATGGTTAGAGACAACTGTCTTCACATTACAACTGACAGCAATGGACAGAGAAGTCCAGCTATGCCATGATTTTAGCCAGAAATGCCATGATTTTAGTCAGCCAGAATTTGGGCAGCTGTGTGTGCTGGTGTTCTCATCATGAAGCCACGGTTTGTACCCACCCCAGCAGAGGGAACCAGCGGCCCTCTGAAGGCACGGGAAGGGCAGGTTGGGAGCACCAGGACGGGTTATATATTAGCTGTGACACAGGACCAGCCAGGCCAGCAAGAGGCATTTCTGGCAGCACCACTCGCTCTGGGATCAAGGTATTATTTCAGCTATTGACAGATCATTCAGGGTGGCATCCAAACAAGGGCTTGTTTCAAACAGAGAGGTTGACACGGCAGCAGGACACAAGGTGCTGGCACTCCCAGGCAGAGCTGCAATTACAGCAGAGCCTCCCTCACAGCTGGCACTCATGGAATCACAACAAAACTAGGACGGTAAGAGCACAAGCATCCTGTATAGATCTGAAGGAAATGAAGACAATACAAATAGCTGTAAGCCAGGCTGAGTGACTTCTGACCATAAAACCATCCAGCAGAAAGACTTGCACCTTCCTCCACTGCAAAACAAGTGCCAGGCTGGTATCTCCAGTAAAGAGATGTGACTTTGAAAATTAACCCTTCTGCCACTTTGGCCAAGGTGCTCTGTCTGGCTTGGTTCATCCCTACAGTACCTGATAAATCAGTAGTAAATACATGACAAGTATCTAGACCACATAATACTAATCTGAGCTTAATGAGAGCTGATACCACCTCCCAGAGTCATAAAAGCTTTAGACAGGAAAAACTTTAAAGCAAGTTAATTCCTGCACTGTTGGTAACATTCCCTGCTTTGTCTTAGGACTGAGAAGCTTCAACCGTTCACACAGGAATGCAGGACTGTTCTTTGTTGTTAGGACAGAGGGATCTTTGTGCCAGAGCATCCTCCAGCACTGCTCCTGCCAGGAGAGCCAGGGAGGAAGGTGCAGGAGCAGGAGGGGTTGGGTGAGAGGAGTTGCAGGGAGAGCAGCACAGAGCCCCAGGATCATCCCTGTTCACTGCTATGGATGTGAATGCTGGAGAACTCAGAGGAAACCACAGTTTATGCTCAACACAGTAGTGAAACATCATGAGACAGTGCATCTAAACCATAATACGGACAAGAGGAGGAAAAGGAAGTGAGTTTCCAAAACAGGATTAGACACTAAAGTGAAACTCGGAGTTGCACTGACAAGCACAGGCCAAAGCTCCTGATAAAATCAAGCTCCTGCCAAGCTCTGCTGTCCCAGAATTCCATGTTTGAGGGACAGAATGACCCAACAGGGACCTGCCTTCTCCAGAGCCTGAGCAGGGCGCCACTCCTGTGTCCCCTGTCACTGTGCTCAGGTGTCACAGCTCCTCAGCCCAAGAGCTGCTGCTGCTGCTGCCACCTCTGAGAGCAGCCCAGTTTGGAGTATTGGTTGTGTGAACTCCTGGATGACACGCAAGAAGGCAATTTACTATCAGACAACAAACACTGAAAATTCTGATTCTATCTCAGCCTTCCCCACCACAATAATATCCAATAGCTCAAGGATTCCCTAAATGGAAATGCAATTAATACAAGGCATAAAGGTCACCTCGAAGGCTGTGTGTGACAGGACATGGCCTGTCGATTCCACACACATTATTCCAGACTGCCTCGACTGACTCCATCTAGGGTAAAGGAAAAAAAACCCAAGGAAAATGAAGTAGCTGGTTAAAGGGAATTTAAGGAGGTTCCTAGCAATTCTTTTCAG
Source organism: Cettia cetti (assembly GCA_013401135.1). Lineage (NCBI taxonomy): Eukaryota > Metazoa > Chordata > Aves > Passeriformes > Sylviidae > Cettia > Cettia cetti. The sequence continues at coordinate 69,930 of VZUI01059362.1, forward strand.
TATCAGGAAAACAGATTTTAAAACACCTCAGCTGTGGCTAATGTGCCAGCAGAACAAGAGTGCTTGATTCTCTGAACACAGCTCTTGCCAGACCCAGACAAAAAGGGTGGCAAAGCCCCCAAGACATTCCCCAGGGGCTGCTCGGGAGTCAACCCTGGCTGTGGCACCTCCTGGAGCATGTCCATGAGAAGAGTTGCTTGGGAGTTACCAGCTGCAGCCACAAAGCCCTTCAGAAAACATAAAAAAAGGTTTTTCCTGGTTGTTTTCTGATTTCCCTGTTTGCAGTGAGAACAGTCACAGGCACCTGGAGGGGAATAGGATACAGGCACCAAGGAGCCAGAGCCTTTATGGCTACACCTCACTGGTGCCACTTGGAATGGTGCTGCCCCAGCACAGCCCACAGCCAGCTTTACACTGTTTCCTTGCTGAAATCACTGCTTTGAGGCCAAATAATTATATCTTACATAATGTGGCCACTAGCCAAACTACCAAAAGCTTTCTGAGGAAATCAACATGCCTGAAATTAGACTTGCCATAAGATTTTAAGTAAACTGAATGAACTCTTAGGCCATGACAGTCTCTGGGCTGTGTCAGACATGTGCTGTGCCTTCATACCCTATTAAAAACCAAGGAACAGTGTCTGCCAGCTGGTTCTCTGCACTAGGAGCTGCAGCCATCATGTGCAGCCATAAAATGTGACTTGGAAAATTATGTACAGATGGGCCTAGAAGTTTAGCATTTATAAGTTCTCTTGATAGCATGCATTTGCTATAGATAAAAGCAAATCATAATCTTTTCACAAATATCCTTTGCTTGAATTACACAGAAAACTACCTTAGAGTCAACATCAATTCAGCACAAGAGCAGTGACGAGCTGAAGCACAGACAGGCCAAAAGGAAATCAAACTACTCAGGAAAATGGAATTACATCCTGCCAGACTAACAGCTCGTCTGTGTGCAGAGAGATTGACTGTCTCAAATCTGGGCTGCTGGGTTTTTTAAAGGCAAACACCAGCTCAGGGTTTTTGGTGGTGTGCAGTTCCTGCCTGCTGATGCCTTTGCTTTAGCACAGGGTTGGAAGCAAACAACACTGGTACCACTCCTGCTGTTAAAGAGAAAATTAAATTAATAATTAAGAACAGCCCCATAACCACAGCCAGTGCAGGCCACAGACATCTTCAGAAATAGCAACATGATAGAAACAGCCATTTTTACCTAACCATTGCAACCTGAAAGGGAGGCTGAAAGTTTTCTAGAGCATATAAAATTAAAGTTTAGGTATGTACTTTCTGCCCTGAACAGAGCCTCAGTAAAATAAACAAACTTCCATGAAATTTATGAGTACACGAACAAAACTCATGTTGGACAACAAGAAAATTAAAAAAGAAAAAATCCAACAAACTATTCCTCAAGTCAAAACTAAATTCCAATTCAAAATATACAGAAAAAGTGCTGAGACTCTGGAGCTTTTAAATAAAAAATAATACACATATAGAGTATTATGAAAATTTTCAGAGTAATCAATTCTCCCTCATCACTGGTTTATCAAGGATCTTTTAAAGATTGGTTATTATCTCACTAAATCTAAACCCCAATCTTAATCCAGGGCACTCCTAAAGAACTCTCAGATGAACTCAGTTACTTACCTTCAGAAAGATTATAACAAGAATATTTGAAATATTTGGTCTGGCAGGCTGGTACATGACTTCATCCTGCCCAGTCTCCCAGAGGACATCCGGGATTATCTGCAGTGCCAGTTCATATGGCTTGGAAGGACAACCCTGAGCACACAGCTGTGGCTGTCACCACATCCCTGCACAGGGACACTTCACCCCCTACCCACAGGCACGAGCGCTGCATTGTCTGGGGCAAGAAGCAATGGCACTTCTGCTGTTCACTGAGGGTCTGAAAAAACGTCACCCCTGACCTGGGGTGGGAATCGTGGCACAAAGATGTGTAAAAAGGAGGTTTCAGAGCAGCGGTAAAAGTTTGAAACCGAGAAAGTGTTAGGGCAAACAAATTGTGATCCAAGCGCTTCGGAGCAACACTCCCTCCGTGGCAGCAGGGACTTTCTCAGTCTCCACCTGCCAAAATAAATTTGCTGCCATTTAAGGTTGTTAGATATTTCCCCGATTAACCACTGCCGCGGAGCTGCGTCCCGGAGCCGGTTCTCCTGCAGGACGTTACACAACCGAGGCGGCCCTGCCAGCGCCGGGGAAGGGCAGCGGCAGAGCCGCAGCTTCCATGGGTGGAGCGGAGCTCAAGCCCGGGGCTGCAGAGCTCCTCCCTCCCGGGACTCCAGCACCGCAACCCAGGGAAGCCGGACCACCGGCGGGAAGGTGGGATCCTGCTAGAAACGTTTCCCTGGCCAAGGAATTATTCCTGTTTGGACAGAAGGAATTGGAATTGGGAGGAATGAACCCAGCTAGCAACCCAGTCACCCTGTTGCTGCAGCCCTGAGGGGGCACTAAAGCATTGATAACAATCTCCTTTTAGGAAGTAATATCTGTAAATATTAGGAAGTAACTATGAATTGGCGGGGGGAGGAGGGGGTAAGCAAAAGAAGCACCATACCAGAGCAATTTCATCCTGGGAAATGCATCGCTCATGCTTTTGTTTAGATCCAAGTGTTTAACTTCACCCACAGAATCCGTAAGTGGAGACAATTGTCTTCCATTTAACCTTTCATTTATTTGAAAAGGATTTCTGTAAACACCTGTGATACAGACACGGCAAAGCAACTGCTCCTGGCTCCACACAAACTGTTTAAAAAGGGCCAGAGGCCAGTGGACAAAAATGTCAGCAACAAAATGCTGGAGAATAGAAAAGAATGGGAAAAAATGTCTTGAGATGAAAAATAAAATTGCAGCTACAAATCTTTTCAACTTCTATTCCAGTTGTGTGAAGTTCATCACAGCAGTATTGGACAGCTGCCACCCCAGGCCCAACTGCAGATGCTGCTACCGCTGAGGAAGCTTCTGCAGAAGATCTTGCTTAGGGTAAGGCATGAGGAACTTCGCCCCCACCTCTGCGCGCTCAGGCGATGTCGCTCTCAGTGGCAGTGCTAATTAGCTGGGGACACTCGTCTGCCCCATCAGAGCAGCTCTCGCTCTCTGGGGAATCCACACCGCACAGATTCCGGACTGAGCGTTTCCCCCAGTCCTCACAGGCCCATCCCATCAGCTCCAGGCTCCTGTGAAACGCACTGAGGTTTTGCAAGGCGAAACTCTCACTGAAATGGAGATAAGGCGGCACTATCTAGGAAATTAACACTCATTACCCACCAGGACTCCCACAGGCTGCCAGCAGGAGTCCGAGGTCTACAGAAAGAAGCCAGGAGGCGGGAACTGCCAGCAATAAGTGTTGCTTGCCCAAGGTGACCTTGGGCAATTTCCACTCCCAGTTACAAAACCAAGGCAGACGGGAGGGCAGGGGAGCCTCAAAACCCGGAATGGAGACACCCTCCACCCCCACACCGGGGCTTTGATGCTCTTTGGACAAACAGCGGAAGAAAAGCAAACTAACCCATAGAGCTACCAGGGAAAATTCACTGACTACTGGATAAAATATTCAGAAGCCTAAATAATACACACTATAATGGCCTGGCTTATTTTTGCTATAGGTGGATCTGGCAAATGTGAGTCACCTTTGGAGGAAATCCCAAAGTGCTCCCCTACCACAGTCATATCTGTACACAGAAAACAAGGAACTAAGTCCATAACAAAAAAAAAAAAAAAAAAAAAAAAAAAAAAAAAAAAAAAAAAAA